>CAMZMU010000094.1:34086295-34235414 GCA_947311845.1 Poa pratensis
AATTGATTGTGGTATTAGGCTGCAGACTCTGGGGTTTTCTAATCCTGGCTGAGCCAATACAGATTTGATGTTGTCTTCACTTCCCGTTTAACTACGGATGCATCATGATTCAAAACATGAGTGGGAGGAATAAAACATTAAATGGCTCCTTGCTATGCTGAAATATGCAAAGCTAATGTGATGAGGGATACCAATCAATTTGATTGTTGCCCAACTCGCATGCTTCAAGAAGAAGAGGAAGTTTAGTTCAGGAGAATCCTGAATACCTCTTATGAGGAAAGAAAAGATATTGGAAGTGGAACTGTAAAAGGTTTCGGGCACTAATGAGAAGAAACCTGCTAGAGGTATAAGAGTTGTACTGAAATGATATTCGTTATTTTTACTAGTAACTCTGGAGTATTGATTGCAAAGAATTTTTCCTTGCATTCAATATAAAGGCTGCGAAAGTAAGAAAGATGAAGAATAAAAGGTGGTGGTATCATAGTTGAAAAAACAGGACCGGACCGCCGGTTCAACCGGAAAAAAACGGAACCAGAGCCCTCACCGGTCTGTTAAGCGCACTGGACCGTCCGCGCCAGCAAACTGGAAAAAACCGGCTGAATCGCGGTAAACTGGTGGTTTCGGAGAAAACCGGGCGTGAACGAACCGCCGGTCGGACCAAATAATTGCATATCACGAGAAAAATATAGTGCACGCGCCAGGAATCGAACCTGCGCCCTCGCGCAGCACGTGGAAGCGGAAGGACTGCGCTAGCCAACTGGGCTGAGCCGAGTTCATGTCATATTACTACACGTACCGAATAAATACAGTTACTTTTTTGAACATATTATTAATATTTCTTCACTATTTTATATTTAAAAAACCGGCAAGCGAACCGAGGGAACCGGCGGTCTAACCGGTGAACCGTGAACCGAGAGCCTCGCCGGTTCGATCGCCGGTCCGGTTTTTTAAACTATGGGTGGTATGCGCCAAGTTTGGTGCATGGACCTTCGTCCTTGGGATGAAGACGTCTCCACTTTTATTTTTCAAGTTGAAAGATTTGTGAGCTTCGGCTCAAGTTATAATGTTGCATGTTTGGCAACAAATATTCTTGTGAATTTATAGGACAAGTTGGTCCTGTTTACTATGATAAAGAATATTGGAGATCACTCTCTCGAGGGATGATCAAGTTGCAAATCTTTTGAAGTTAAGGGAATGTCATTTGTTCTAAAATACTTTGTGATTGATGAAGGTTTTGGACTGTTAATGGTTTTATCATTAATGTCTAAAGTTTCACAAAATGTTTTAGTTATAAAGTCTTGGTGAATATGTGATTATGTCTTGAAAGTTTTCAAGTCATAATCTGACTAAGTGTGACGAAGTCAGCACTAAGAATCTTCTTATTTTTGCATAATGTTTGGCAATACTCAATCTAGAATATGTTTGCTCGCTAGGTAATTTTTAGCACAGTTAATTGTCTTGCTTCGTGTCATTGTTTTGAAAGATAAACTTTGATGGACATGTTGGTCTTAGGTACTAAAAGTTTCTGAAATATTGGAACTTGGTCCTAAGATAAAAGATAAAGCAAATTTCATTGTCACTTGCCTCATGTCATTGTTTTGAAAGATAAACTTTAATGGACATGATGGATTTAGGTTCTGAGATTTTCTGAAAGATGAATCTCGATCCTAATAGTAAAAGACAATGAGTTACTTTGTTGGTTGTTCCAGTAAGTTAATTGGAAATCCTCTTATAACATCACATAAGTGACAATGTTTTGTTACTAAGATAAATGTGATTCTTAAGGAATTTATTCCTTCTTGAATTCAGTGGGAGGATGGTGATTCTTGAAGAGATTATTGAATCTTCGTAAATAGTTATCAGAAGTTGTGCAGCGGTAGCAATTCCAACTGCCAATTCTTTTAGACTAATACCGAGAGTCATTGCAATATGAGCATGACTTCTTGTCAAGAAATAATCACTTAACTAGATAAAGAGCATATGAGTTTCTAGGAAACTTGAGTCCATATGCTAAACAAAGTAAAAGATAAGGTGCTATAGTATCCAAACCTTCATGACTTAGAGTCATATTATTAAGTAATATCATCAAGTTCGAGTTGAGAGACTTGAAGGAATTCCTGTTGGAATATTTGATCATAAAGCGTTTTGTCATAAATGGTTTTGTGACAAATTCAAGAGTTGACTACTCAGGATCATATGATCTGTAGCACGGCTTTATTGATTTAAATGGGACTAGTAGATTTGTATGAGATGTTAACAAAGTAAATTCCTCTAAGGAAAAGTAATCGAGTACGTGTACGTGTACGATGAACAACTCGAGGGCTCTGTTAAATGAATACAATACTAGTTATTTAATGAGTATGTTTGTATAAGATGTTAACAAAACAAATTCCTTTGAAGGAAAATTTATCGAGGATGTGTACTAGGTACAGCTTGAGGGTTTTCTTAAATGAACTACACAACTTGTCATTAAAATTATGTCTGTGGTGGCAGACAAATGATGGTATGAAGGTTGGATTAGTTTTGTAATTTTGTGAAGTAAAACAAGCAATGTTTAACTTCATAGAAAATTGCAAAGTTCTTAAAAGGTAGTGGGAGCTTGTTTATGGTATTCAATTAATTTTGGAAACCATTAACAATACTTCATTTGATAGAATATGTGTATCATTGAACTTTTAAATGAAACAAATGAAGCAAGGAATTAGTATCATGACATGATTTATCCTGATAATGATTTAATATCTTGCTGCAAGATTGCACACAAAGTGTTTTGAATGAAAATTAGAAACATGAGAGAACTAGGTTCTCATAAAGAATAAGGAAATTTATATGCAAGAACCACGATAGTATATCGGTGGTGAGCATGATCAAATGATTCTTTCATTCTGATCATTATGGGAATTTCCTGGATTATGCATTCTTGGATTCAAATATCAAGTGATACAAAGAAATTGTTGGCAAGTTGACTTTGTACAAAACTTCAATTGACTCCAATTTTATCAAGTATTCTCTAAATGGTGTTTTGAAGAAATTCAAAAGAGAATATCGAAATGTAAGAGTTACATTGGACAAAGACTTATGAGATAAGCATAAAGGATAAACCAAGGATAAAACATGATCTTATGATTTTGTGAAATATCAAGGGTTATGGTGAAGGCCATGCCTCTAGGGGTGCCCGATCTTCACGGATTTGATGCGGAAAGGCGAAGAACACGAAGAACACAAAGAACATAAGGGGAATTCGTGGGGAAAGTGGGGATAACTAGCAAAGCAACACGGACGGAATCAACCGGTAACAAATCCCCAAGGGCAGCCCCCGATTCTCAATCTCCAAGCAACCTTACTCTTAGGATTGTTTCTCATATCGGTCAATCCAACCGATCCAATAACGTCACCCAAAGATGAGGGATTGGCATGTAATCTCAATTACAAGAAGAGGTCTTGAATCCACAAGAGGGATCTTCTCCACAAGAGGAGGCCTTGAATCCACAAGGGGGTCTTCTCCACAAGGGGAGGCAACACCACAAAGGGGTGGGTAAGGAGCCTATGCTCAACTCTCTCTCATCGTAGACTCTCCCTTAGAAAGGAGGTGGTGAAGTGCTATTTATAGCCTTAGTCCAAAAAGGGGCGGACGCAGGTAAGCCGGCCTGGGAGCCGGCCTGGCCAGACTGGAGGCTGGCTGCCTCTGCAGGGAGGCCAGCCTGTAGGCCGGCCTAGGCTGGGCTGCAGGCCGGCCTGGCAGTTTTTGCCATCTTCTTCATCTTCGTCTTGTCGCTTTCTCCTCCTCTTCCAAGCGTACGCATTGGATGATCTTGAGTCTTGGGCTTCCTTGGCATCTCCCTTGACGTTCGTACTCGTCGTATCAAACCTAGCATAGCAAAGGGGTAGATGCTCACGTAGTATACCATCCAAAGGGGCACGGAATGGGATCTCGTAGAGGAAAGAGTTCACCTTTGAGCTCAATGACGACTTGTCATATGTTGGGTTGCTTGACATGGTGATGGTCATAGGTTGGGCTACATCATCTCCCCCCCCCCTTCAAAAAGAGTCGTCCTCGACTATTGCTCATCATCATCATGACAAGGAGGTAGATGCGTAGACCTTGTTGTGTGGTTCACCATGTAGTCGATGGAAATGATGTGGCACTTCTTCAATGTCCCTTCGCCTTTCAAGTAACCTACAAAACTCACAAGGAAGACGAAACAACACTCAAAGAGTGCCAATTCTTGAAGGTCATCGCATGAGCGCTTATGTAGAAGGAAGTCACCTTGGCAAGATGCTGATGTGCTCTTCTTGCAAGATCTTCTGTCATAGGAATGCGTGGATGAAACAACTCATGGAGGCTCATCCAATGGTACGACCTACACAACAAAGACCAAGCAAACCATGTGTGTGCAAGATAGAGGAGCATATCATCAATGACATGTCCATTCATGTTCATTACACCATTAGCACAACACCAATATGTGAAAGTTAAAGCATATGCAAGGTCAATGTGCAAGCAATTTCTCGAAACATCCTCAAAATGTGGGAACACAAAAACTCCATGAAAATTTGA
Organism: Poa pratensis; assembly: GCA_947311845.1. NCBI lineage: Eukaryota > Viridiplantae > Streptophyta > Magnoliopsida > Poales > Poaceae > Poa > Poa pratensis. Next base: position 34,090,854 of record CAMZMU010000094.1, read on the forward strand.
GAAGGCTATGGTAGCTATCTTATTTTGAACCATATGATCATTATTGCACACAAGGCATTGGAACGAACAGATTGTCATAATCCTTGAAGCAACAAGAGGAGAACTTGGCAAAAACACACAATGAAGAATGTCCAAAATATCATCATGGGTGCAAACAAACCATATGAAAGAGCAAGTATTCGAAATATTTGTTGCAACACCAAATGGGTAGAAACCAAAACACATCATGACAAGACATGCTCAAAATGTCATTATGGTTGCACACAAGCCATTTAAAAGAACAATTGTTCATCATATTTGTTGCAACACATAATCATTCACATAAAAGATGGGGAAATTTGTCTTGTCATAGGGGAAAGCATTATCACAAACATGTTTGCAAACAAACCAAAACCAAGAGAAAATGTTCAACTTGTTTGATGCAAAACATGGGAAGGGTATTAGAGTCGGGTTTGATCCACAACTCAAGTGTATGCTCTCAAGAGCTCTTTTTGTCAACTCATGTTCAATGGAGGTTGACATTATAGCATGAGGCTCAATGCATACGAAAATCCAAAGAAAGAAGTTGTGTGCATGGTAAATGAACACATCATCCATCATGGAGTGTCTCTTCATTTGCACATCACCAACCACATGGAAATCAATTGGAAAATATGAATCATGTGGAAGGTCACTTTGCAAAGTGAAGGATGGAACAAGGTCCATAAGAGAGAATGAAAAATCTCCAAAATGTGAGAGAGCTATGGGGGCAATCTCATTATCAAACATTTCATCATTATTGCAAGCAACACATGTGAAATTGAAATTGTTCAACATATCGCAAGCAACAATGGGAGAAAAATGGAAAAACTCAAAACAAGGCATTTCTATGGTAGAAACATCACAAATGGGTGGCTCCACATGATCAACATTGGTTTCAAACAAGGTATCACAAGGGAATACGAATGTATCATAAGATGTGTCAACAAAATCATCCATAGTATGCAAGCAATCAACATTCATCATGTCCAATAGTGGGAACATGGTCACATCAACACCCATACCGTTATAGTCCCGCTCATGAGAAGTAGGTGTTGAAATAGTAGGGGCCTCCATGTGGCCGACTTGTCCATCTTGATGTAGACATGTGGTGGCAACATCATCATCCTCCATGTACATCTTCTCCATTTGAATCATCATTGTGTCGAGGAATGGCATCTCATCATTCACGGAACCTAGCACACAATGAGAGAACACACTAGAGGTAGAGGGTAAGTTGTTAGAATTCGGAATGGCCTCACAAGACCTATCAACTACCTATCTCAACTCATGTGGTGTATCACTCATTCCCTCAAAGTGGTAACACTCAATCTCACATATGGTGGGGGCACTCAACTCGCTCTCACTCTCACTCAAGTGGGCTAAGTGCTCTCATTCTCACATGGGATTGGTACCATCTCATAACTCAAGCTCATAGGGATAGGCTTAGTTTCCTCAACTCCATACGCCACCATGGTTGAAGGGTTACTCCCATGCTCAACCTTCTCGACCTCGTCGCCTCCAAAGATGCATGCCATAAGAGGGGCATCATCACTCGACTCCATTGCCGAAGGGAACATCTCATGCTCGGCATCATCATCACTTGACCCATGGTCATAGGTGATAGCATACTCCATGCATGCCTCCTTGGTCGAAGGGAAAGTCCCATGCTCGACCATCTTGTCATCGCCTTGGTCACCGTCTTGTTCACCAACTTTGCACTCCCACATTATGTGACCATTTCCATTGCATAGTGGGCACAAGAGTTTGGGGCATTCTCGCGGATCATGTCCTTGGCCTTGGCAATTGTCGCATAGAAGGTCTTCATTTTCCCATATGGGGGCCATTGTGGTGGTGACACTTGGTGTAGGGACCGTCTCATGAGAAGTGCTTGAGAAGGGCGCCATCTTGGTTGTGTCCTCACAAGTGTTGCCATGCTTCTTGGGGCGTCGATGTGAGCTTGACCGTTGCTCGAAGAACTTGTCGATGTCGGCCATGAACTCGTCAACAATAGCATCAACACTAGATTGAGACACCATAGGATGTGCACTTGCCGCCATCTTGGATGTGGAGGTTGCACCTTGAACTTGGAGTGTAGGCGTAGGTGCTTGATGGCGTGCCTTCCGTCTTGACTTCTCTTCATGTCGGCGTTGGCGTTCTTGAGAGGAGAAATGACGTCGAAAGTCGTTCGGATGCATCTCCTCATGTCGACATCGGCATGCTTGTTGCTTTGGTGACCTTGTCTTGGAGCGCCCACTCGAACTTGGTGATAGGTTCCGAAACTTGGCGAGTGTGGTGAGGTCGTCTTAGAGCTTGGACAAGTTGCGGTCGACCTTGGCAACATTCTTGTGGTGCCTTCTTGAGCTAGATGGGCCTTGGCTTGTGTTGGCCTTGTCGGTGCACTTCTTGTGGCGCCATGTTGGTGTTGATCTAGATTGTCGTAGCTTGGCGCTATTGGCAATGTGTTGCTCATGACACCTTCTTGAAGTTGATGGAGCTTCATAGGATGTATGCATGGTGGTCTTCTCGTTGCTCCGTCTTGAGCATGAATTATAGTAGGTTCTCCCAACAAGCTTGGTGGTGCCGCTCTTGAACATGGTGGTGATGGGATTCGTCTCCTCTTGCATGGTGTCAAAGGAGTAGTCGATGTCGTCGCACATGCATGAAGAGTGATAGTCGTAGACGGTTTCCACCATGTCATCGGAGTTGTAGTCGTGGTAGCGGTCCGCCATGGGATCCATACTCGTGGAGTCTATGTCGGTGTAGGGCTCCGTCATGTCATCATTGCTTGTGTAGACGTAGTCGAAGTCGTGGTAGTTCATGTCATTGGCGCTTGCGGAGTTGGAGTCGTAATAGCGGAAGTCTTGGTGATGCTCCATACCATGCACGCTTGCGGAGTCGAAGTCGGTACCATATGATGAAGGTTGGTTGAATTCGTGGTACCGCTCCATGTCGTTGACGCTTGTATAGTCGGAGTCGTAGTAGCGGAAGTCTTGGTGATGCGCCGTCATGTCATGGGGGTCATAGTCGGTGTGGTAGTCCCCCATGTTCTCTATGCTCGCGGCCTCATAGTTGTTGTAGCTCATCGTGTACTCATCATTATCTTCGCCTCCATAGTTGGATTCGCTCTTGATCAAGGAAGAGTATTAGGGGGTTTGTTTATCGTCTCCATAGGGATCAACAAAGTTATGCTGGTTCTAAGGGTTGGCAGAAGCTAGAACAAAGTTTTCAGGTTTTTACTTCAGGACAATTAAGGGATTTGGAAAAGGGTTTTGGGAAAATGATTTCAGAAAGTAACTTGCAGCTACTTGGTTGTCAGCAAGTATCTAGCAAGGATCTTAGCAAGTTTTAGACAGGGAACAAGAGATTCTTCAACAGCTTGCAGAAACTAGTTTGCAAGCGAAAGGTTTTAGCAGGTTTAAGGCAGAAGCAAATTTAAAACACAAAGTTCACTCTTTTCTGGGATGTCAAGCCAGATCCAAGTAAGTTAACAAGCATAAGAGGCTAGGGATGGAATTTCCACACACAAGTATGCAGGGCTAGCCTTACACACACAGATCAAATCACACAACAAGCAAAACATGCAAACATTCAGTAGAGGCAGAAAACTGTGTCACTCAATTCACTGCAATATCCAAACTTTTACAAGCTCTACTTAAAGATGAATGATCTACTCAGTTCGACACAAGATTACACAGAAGAATGGAGAGAATTCCTTGGCTGTGGCTCACTGAATCCTAGTCGAAGCAGGGGAAGCAGAGGTGAAGACAAGGATGGAAGCAGAGTTGCAGAGCATGATCTTCAGGTCACCAAGGCCTTGGCTTCTTCTCCTGGACTCCGTGTTCATCTTGTTCTTGTTCTTGGTCTTGTTCTTCTCTGTTCTTGAGGTGTTCTTGCTGTTCTTGGTGGTTGTTGGAGTTGGTGGCTGAAAAGGTGTTGTTGCTGTTGTGGATGGGATGGAGTGAGGTGGATGGATGGGTGATGGTTGTGGATGCGGATGCGGATCGATTGTGTTGTGGTGGTGTGGTGGTGGCTTTATACTCCCTTTAGCATTTCTGAGGTGGAGTGGCACGAGGTGGAGGAGAGGAGGAAGTTTCCCTTTCCTATCTTTAGCTCACAGTGCACATGGGGTGTTTCCAACTTTATCACCTTTTTGCCTTTTTCCCTTTTTGGCTTGCTTGATCTCCAAGTTGATCTCCCTCCTTCTCTGGTTCAAACTCGTTTGAATTCCTTCATATCTTCCTGGGAACTGCTGCTGCCACACTTTTGCATTGCTTCGTCTTGAATTTCAACTTGATGATCATGTCCATCTTCTCTGCTGTATTGGGATCACATTTGTGGTGCTTCTTGCTTCACTTCTGCACTAAATCTTCTGAAGATAGTGTGACTTGCACACTGAACTGCAAAATGGATGTAAAGTGCTATAAATTGCAGATAAATGCAATACTGGATGATATACAGAGAGGTTTTTGGAAGGTTTTAGTGCTCTGAATATGTATAAATGATGATCAAACCCCCAGACCAAAACCTTTGCTTGTCCCCAAGTAAAGCAAAATCTGATAAAAGATGATCTAGTGACAAAACTCTGATAATAGACTGATAATGATCAGTGCAATGTCTGAAAACTTAGCAGTTCATTTAATTGGATTCATTGCAGTTTCTGCTTATGATTAGTGCAAGAGCCAGTTTGGAAACAAATTTCAAATAGCAGGATTTAATCATTTCTAGGTTCAACAACTTTGGAATAACATGATAAGGCAGTTCACAAGGAAATTGAATAGAAAGATCCAGATAATAGCCATAATGCATAGATGGATGTTGAAATGCATGCAGAGTCAGTGCTTCACCTACTACAGTTCCCAGGAACATAGTAGGCTAATGCAAATGCATAGAATGAGTTAGTTATTTACTTTCAGTAAGGTTAACACAGTTAGTGCTTCACAAGTTACAATCCCAGGATCACAACTGCTAATGCCAAAAATTGCTTCAAGCTTCAGTTATAGAATTTTTAGTTAGTGCTTCACATACTACAATCCAGAGATCACAGTAGCTAATGCAAAAATTACTTGTTGTTGCCAAACTTTTAGTTAGTTTCACTGTTAGTGCTTCACAAATCACAATCCAGGGATCATGATTGCTAATGCAAAAATGCAGAATGCAGAATACAGTTAGTAAATGGCTCTAAAATGGATCATCACATTCAGTTTCTTAGCAAATTGCATTATCAGGTATTCCAAAAGCTTTGAACAGAGAAACAAATAAATACTACATTGATAAATGTTCTGAACATGAGCATTTGCAAGATAACAAGCAGATAAAATGCAAGATTCACAATAAAATGTAATGCTACTTAATCAGAGCAAAGCAACTTCATGAAACTTCACTGAAACAGCTTTAAATTGCCAAATTGATAATAATTCAGAACCATGGCATAGCAATAATATTCATGCTTGTAAAATGGTTTTAATTGGAATGTTTCCACCTGGTGATCACTTCTGCTCCTTGCTTCATGATAACACAGCCAAACTTCTCCATTCTCTTTTATTCCTTAACTGAAACACTAAAACAAAAGAAACACACAAAACAAGAATAGCAAATAAAGGAAATAAAAATGTAAATAATATAAAAAGGTATCAGGCTGCCTCCTGATGAGCGCTTGTTTATAGTCATGAGCCTGACTGTAGCTTCTTCATTGGTTCACAGCTGCAGAGGATGCATTAGCAACATCCTGTAGCTCATCTTCTTCTGTAACTTCAGCATCTTCATAATTAACTTTCTCTCCCACAACATAATGCTTCATTCTCTGACCATTAACCTTGAACATTCCTTCAGATGGACTCTGAACTTCGAAAGCACCATGTCCCAGGTCTCTCTTGATGATACAAGGTCCAAACCATCTGGACTTGAATTTGCCAGAGAATAAATGCAGCTTGGAATCATAAACAAGCACTGTCTGTCCAATCCTGAATTCCTTTCTGAGAATGTGCTTGTCATGCCATTTCTTGGTCTTTTCTTTGTAAATCTTGGAACTCTCATAGGCATCATGCCTCAGCTCTTCTAGCTCACACATCTGCAACTTTCTTGCATCTCCAGCTTTTCCTAAGTCCATGTTCAATTTCTTGATAGCCCACTGAGCTCTGTGCTCTAGCTCAACTGGTAAGTGACATGCTTTTCCATAGACAAGCCTAAATGGTGACATACCAATAGGTGTCTTGTATCCAGTTCTGTATGCCCACAAAGTATCTGGTAGCTTCATTGACCAATCCCCTCTGGACTTGGACACAACTTTCTCTAATATTTGCTTAACTTCTCTGTTGGAAAGCTCAACTTGTCCATTAGCCTGTGGGTGGTAGGTGTAGTTACTCTGTGATTCTTCACACCATACTTGCTCAGTAGCTTCTCTAGCTGTTCATTGTTGAAATGAGCTCCACCATCACTGATAACAACTCTTGGTACTCCAAACCTAGGGAAGATAACATCTTTGAACAGCTTGCAGACTGCCTTGGAATCTGCACTCACAGTAGGTACTGCTTCAACCCATTTGGACACATAGTCCACTGCAACTAGTATATGCTTGTATCCTTTTGATGATGGCAAGGGTCCAACAAAATCAACTCCCCACACATCAAACAATTCCACTTCAAGATTCCTTGCTGTGGCATTTCATTTCTTCTTGACATCTTTCCAGTTCTGACAGGATCACACTGCTTGATATATTATGCACATCTTTGAACAGATTAGGCCAATAAAATCCAGCCTGTAGAATTTTTGCTTGAGTTTTCATCACTCCAGCATGGCCTCCATACATGCCTGCATGGCATTGAAACATCACATCACCAATTTCTTCAGATGGCACACATCTTCTCACAATTCCATCTGCACAATGCTTGTACAGAAATGGTTCATCCCAATAGTAGCTCTTGGCATCATGCAGAAATTTCTTTCTCTGTTGGTAGGACATGTCTGCTGGCACAATCTCACAGACAAGGAAGTTTACTATGTCAGCATACCAAGGAGTACTAGCTTTACTTCCATCAGTTGCCTCACCAGGTATACCATCTTGAATCTCTCTGTTTTCAGGATGTATTCTAGACATGTGATTGCAACAGTATTTCAGACCCTTTTTGTCTTTGATTTCAATATCAAATCCTGCAGCAGAGAACCCATTGATCAGTCTTGGCTTTGCATCCTTTTTCTTCACCAAGTACCTTATTGCTGCATGATCAGTGTACACAATGCACTTGTGTCCAACAAGGTATGGCCTGAATTTATCAAATGCAAATACTACTGCTAGCAATTCTTTCTCTGTAGTGGTGTAGTTGATCTGAGCATCATCAAGTGTTTTGCTTGCATAATGAATCACATGGACAGCTTTCTCTTTTCTCTGGCCAAGCACTGTCTACTGCAAAATCACTTGCATCACACATCAGCTCAAATGGCAAATTCCAGTCAGGTGGTGCACTATTGGAGCTGTAACCAAAGCTTCTTTTAGCTTGTTGAAGCTGCATACATGCTTCATCAAACACAAACTGCACATCATGATTAGCAGGTGAGTGAGTGGTTTAGCAAGGGAGAGAAATCCTTGATATATCTTCTGTAAAAAACCAGCATTGACCCAAGAAACTCTGAATTCCTTTCACATTTTCAGGAGGAGGTAGCTTTGCAATCACATCGACTTTTGCTTTATCCACTTCTATCCCTCTGGCAGAAACCATGTGCCCAAGCACAATACCTTCAGTTACTAAAAAGTGGCACTTCTCCCAGTTAGGATAAGGTTCTGCTCTGAACATCTGTGCAACACTGTGTCAAGTTCTTCAGCAAGTGGCAAAATCTTTTCCATACACTGTGAAATCATCCATGAACACTTCCATGATTCTTTCAATGTAATCAGAGAATATTGACATCATACATCTCTGAAATGTGCCAGGTGCATTACACAAACCAAAAGGCAATCTCTTGTAAGCAAAAGTTCCATAAGGACAGTGAAAGTTGTTTTTTCTTGGTCAGCTGGGTGTATTGGGATTTGGAGAAATCCAGATAACCATCCAGATAGCAATAAAATTCCTGTCCTGCTAATCTTTCCAGCATCTGATCCATGAAAGGTAAAGGAAAATGGTCTTTCTTGTTGCTTTGTTCAGTTTTCTGAAATCATTAACCATTCTCCAACCAGTGACAGGTCTTGTGGTATCAACTTTCCTTCTTCATTTTCTACCACTGTGTAGCCTCCTTTCTTTGGCACAATGTGGATAGGACTCACCCACTCACTGTCAGAGATGGGATAAATCATGCCTGCCTGAAGGAGCTTAGAACTTCCTTTTTCACACTTCTTGCATAGCAGGATTTAATCTTCTCTGCCCTTCTCTAGTAGGTTTACTTTCTTCTTCCAAGTGTATCCTGTGTGAACAAACTTTCTCATCAATTCCCTTGATGTCATCAAAGAATATCCAATCACATTCTTGTACAATCTCACACAGACAACAGTTTTCTTCCTGTTCACTGTCCAAAGCAGAGCTAATTATCACTGGATGAATTTTTTCTTTCTCTAAAAAGGAGTACTTCAGATGATCAGGTAATTCTTTTAGCTCAACAATGGAGTTGTGAGCTGGCTGAGGAATTTCACTTTGTACTTCCTCTGATCTTTCTTCACAAAGATTTATTGCACAAAGTTCCTGTAAACTTGTATTTTCTGCAGTAACAAATACTTGAACTTCAGGTTCTTCTGACTGCAATTCTTTTAAGCATTGTGAACACTTCTGTCAACAACATCAATAGAATGGCATTGCTCCAGAACATTGGGTAGATGTGAAGCATGCTTCATGCTGAATTCTGCTTGTTCTGACCAAATTGCAGTTTCAGTGTTCCACCTTTTACATCAATTATTGCTCCTGCTGTTGCCAAGAATGGCCTGCCTAGAATCATGGATTCTGAATTGTCTTCCATTTCCAGTACCACAAAATCAACTGGATAAGCAAAGTTCCAACCTGGACAGGCACATCTTCAAGAATTCCAGCTGGCTTCCTCAGTGTTCTGTCAGCTAACTGCATGTCATGGAAGTGGCTTCAGAGCTCCTAGCTGCAAAACTTGACTGACAGCCAAGGTAAAACACTCACTGATGAACCTAAATCACACAAAGCTGTGAATGTTCTTTTTCCAACCACACAAGGAATACTAAAACTTCCAGGATCACCAAGCTTCTTGGGCATATAATTCAGAATGACAGCACTGCAGTCCTCTGTCAGAGCAACTATTTCTGGATCTTCCAAGCTTCTCTTCTTTGTAATCAAGTCTTTGAAGAATTTTGCATACAAAGGGATGTGTAATACTGCATCCAGAATGGGAATGGTAATTTGCACTTCCTTCATGGTCTCCAAGAACTTGGCATATTGCTTTTCTTCCTTGGTTTTCTCTAATCTCTCTGGAAATGGTACCTTTTGCACATCAGTTCTCTGAACTGCAGGCACTGAATCTGCTACATTGTTATCAGGTTTTTTCACTGCCTTTTCTTTCACAGAATTTTCATGCTTTTCAGCTTCAACTATTGGTTCAACTGTCTTTTCGGTTTACTACAGTGTTTTCAGGAACGACAGCTTGCTGTACTTGTGGTCTTCTTTGTGGAGCAACATAAGGCATCATTGGTGGTGATTTTAGCACTGGTCAGTGTTACTCCACTTCTGGTTGTGACTGCCTCCACTGTCTCAATGGTTGAAATAGCTCCACACTGTTTAGGATTTTTCTCTACTTGTGCAGGCAACTTATTCTCAGGCTGGACTGCTTGGGAGTTGGATATTCCAGCTGTAAGTGTCTGCATTGTCTTGAAAAAAATTCTGACTGCATCTTCATTGTTTCTTGCATTCCACTGAACATTTCTTTCTGTAGCCTCATCATCTCACTTATTTCTGCCTGACTGTTGCTTGCAGAAGCATGTGGTTGAGCTGCTTGCTGCTGTTGATGGTGCTGGTACTGCATTACCTTGAGGTCTGAAATTTTGTTGAGCTTGTTGAGCAAAATTCTGTTGGTTTGCTTGAGGTAGCTCTGTTGATTTGCATTCTTGTAGGAGAGGTTGGGGTGGTTCCTCCAAGCAGGATTGTAGCTCTGAGAATAAACACCCTGATTCTGAGCATAATTCACTTCTGCCAATTGACTTTCAGGAGGAGTCAACAATGAGCACTCATGAGAAGCATGTCCTTCAATACCACATATCTGACAAGTCACTGAAACTTGATTCACAGGCACAATTGCCTTACTGTTCTTCTCCTGCATGAGCTGAGCTAGTTGGGTTGTCAGGCTGTCAAGCTTAGCTTCTAAGGCATTCTGACCATTGCTAGCTTGATGTATTGGATGAACTGCTCTTTCATTGGTCCAGGAAAAATTATGTGAGGCCATACTCTCAATAAGCTCTGTAGCTTCATCAAGGGTCTTGTTCATAATGCCTCCACCAGCTGCAGAATCAACAAAAGCTCTAGTTTGCTCTGTCAGGCCCTTGTAAAAAGTCTGCAGAATTAACCACTGCTCCTGACCATGATTGGGACACATCCTGATCAGTCCTTGATATCTCTGCCAAGTATCATACAAGCTTTCACCTTCATACTGCACAAACCTTGTAATCTTGTCTCTGCACTCAGCTGCCTTGGTAGGTGGGAAGTACCTTTCAAAGAAAGCTTGAACCAAATGCTCCCAAGTATCTCTGCAATGAGCTGGCAATGCATGAAACCAAATTTTTGCAGTGCCTGACAGTGAAAATGGAAATAGCTGCATTCTAATTGCTTCAGGAGGTACACCATTGTGCTTCAGAGTATTGCAATATTCCAGAAAATTCCTAACATGTTCATGTGGACTCTCCAAGGCACTGCCTTTGAATGGATTGTGCTGCACCATATTGATTAATGCAGGCTTGATCTCCCAGTTATTTGCCTGGATGGCAGGCATAACAACATCTGCATTTGAAACCTGATCCTTGGGGATCCACAAATCTCTCAACTTCTTATCACCCATATTGAAAACTGACTGTCTTTCCTCTGTTTCTTCTACTGAGGACACTGATGCTGCTCTTCTTCTTGCAAGAAAAGTTCTCTCTGGCTCAGGATCAAAGGAGCAGAGGAGAATCTTCAGAAGACTGCATCAACAAAACCAAATACTGCAGAAAGGTGATCATGTTTCCCTTGCACACAAGCACAAACAAGAACTTTTATCAAGGGTTAGTGAACTAAATCCCCTAATAACAATTCTAGTTTCAGCTCACAGAACATCAAACATCATGACATCACAAATTCTACAGAAAGTTCAACAATTTAACCACACAGCCTAGTCTACTGCACTACAAAGTTCCAAACATAAGTCAATCCCCGGCAACGGCGCCAATTTGATCAAGGAAGAGTATTAGGGGGGTTTGTTTATCGTCTCCACAGGGATCAACAAAGTTATGCTGGTTCTAAGGGTTGGCAGAAGCTAGAACAAAGTTTTCAGGTTTTTACTTCAGGACAAAGGGGTTTGGAAAAGGGTTTTGGGAAAATGATTTCAGAAAGTAACTTGCAGCTACTTGGTTGTCAAGCAAGTATCTAGCAAGGATCTTAGCAAGTTTTAGACAGGGAACAAGAGATTCTTCAACAGCTTGCAAACTAGTCTTGCAAGCAAAGGTTTTAGCAGGTTTAAGGCAGAAGCAAATTTAAAAACAAAGTTCACTCTTTTCTGGGTTGTCAAGCCAGATCCAAGTAAGTTAACAAGCATAAGAGGCTAGGGATGGAATTTCACACACAAGTATGCAGGGCTAGCCTTACACACACAGATCAAATCACACAACAAGCAAAACATGCAAACATTCAGTAGAGGCAGAAACTGTGTCACTCAATTCACTGCAATATCCAAACTTTTACAAGCTCTACTTAAAGATGAATGATCTACTCAGTTCGACACAAGATTACACAGAAGAATGGAGAGTTCCTTGGCTGTGGCTCACTAAACCTAGTCGAAGCAGGGGAAGCAGAGGTGAAGACAAGGATGGAAGCAGAGTTGCAGAGCATGATCTTCAGGTCACCAAGGCCTTGGGCTTCTTCTCCTGGACTCCTGTTCATCTTGTTCTTGTTCTTGGTCTTGTTCTTCTCTGTTCTTGAGGTGTTCTTGCTGTTCTTGGTGGTTGTTGGAGTTGGTGGCCGAAAAGGTGTTGTTGCTGTTGTGGATGGGATGGAGTGAGGTGGATGGATGGGTGATGGTTGTGGATGCGGATGCGATCGATTGGTGTTGTGGTGGTGTGGTGGTGGCTTTATACTCCCTTTAGCATTTCTGAGGTGGAGTGGCACGAGGTGGAGGAGAGGAGGAAGTTTCCCTTTCCTATCTTTAGCTCACAGTGCACATGGGGTGTTTCCAACTTTATCACCTTTTTGCCTTTTTCCCTTTTTGGCTTGCTTGATCTCCAAGTTGATCTTCCCTCCTTCTCTGGTTCAAACTCGTTTGAATTCCTTCATATCTTCCTTGAACTGCTGCTGCCACACTTTTGCATTGCTTCGTCTTGAATTTCAACTTGATGATCATGTCCATCTTCCTGCTGTATTGGGATCACATTTGTGGTGCTTCTTGCTTCACTTCTGCACTAAATCTTCTGAAGATAGTGTGACTTGCACACTGAACTGCAAAATGGATGTAAAGTGCTATAAATTGCAGATAAATGCAATACTGGATGATATACAGAGAGGTTTTTGGAAGGTTTTAGTGCTCTGAATATGTATATAAATGATGATGATCAGCTCTCCCTAGACATGTTAGCTCACAAGCACAAGTGTATATATGGGGTGATGAGAACCAAGAGAAACTATATCGAAAGAATAGAGTTGCTTGACAAAAGAGAATCCGGTTCTAACACCCAACACACACACTTATGAGGATAGGAAGGTATGGTAGGTGGAAAGAAAATCGAACCAATCCGAAAACCAAGATATTGTAAAAGCAAGTAGAGAACCACGATGATCACAAAGCAAAAATAAGTCAATCTCAAAAGATAGGAATGTAGTTCAAGGAAACACACGCACGGAGAGATAAATGAGACATATGCAACCAAGAAGTGAGCTAAGGAACCAAAGGATCCTAGCGAATATTAAAAGCTCGTGTTGCACAAGTACAAGGAGAGCCACTAGCTCGATTGCAAAATATTGGTGGGCTACTAGATTTGCACAAAATGTATCACCTACTAGATGTTCATCGAGCTTGCGTGCTTCCTACAAGAGATATGGCAAGTGTGTCTCTTTCTTTTCTTTTTCTTGCTCTTTTTGCTTCTTTTCTCTTCTCTTTTGATTCTTTTCTCTTTGCATACCCACTTCTTTGATGCCAACACAAGATATATGATATATGAACTAGCGCATGTACTTTTGCTCGGAAAATACACGGTGCAAATGTGCAAAGCCTAAACAATCATCAAAAGCTAGCCTCAGTAGGACATGGTAATCGCAAAGATATAGTGTGGCTCACAAAGGAATGACAAGGGGAAAAGATTCGTGATGACTATACCTTCGTCAACGATCTTCGCCCTTTGGTGTAGAAGTCTTGTGCTTGCCCACGAATTTTGGTGGTGGTGGATGATGGATCTTCCGCAATGGTGATGGAGGTCTTGTTCTTAGCTTCGAAACGAGCCGAAAAACACCCAAAACGGAGTCCGGAATCAAAAGATATGAGAAAAACAATTTTTCGGAATTTGCAGAGAAGGCAGCCTAGGCCGGGCTGGGGGCCGGCGGCGACGGGTGGGAGGCCGGCCAGGCGGGCTGTAGGCCGGGCAACCTGCGATTTTGACCACTCGAAAATCCGCGATTTTGGCGGGAAAACGACCCGAAAAACCTCAAATCGAAGGGGAAAAAGGTGGAATTAGGCTATGGGAACACAAAGGAAGGTAGATCAACTAGTTGAGCAATAGATCTACGGATTAAAACTTACCAAAACGCACAAGATTCGCAGATCGATCCAAAAGCAATTTGGGGCTATTTTTGGTGGAAAATTTTGAATTTCTCAAAATCAAAGAAAAATTTGGGGGTGGAAACACAAATCAATCCGTGGCAACCATGCTCTGATACCATATGGTGAAGGCCATGCCTCTAGGGGTGCCCGATCTTCACGGATTTGATGCGGAAAGGCGAAAAACATGAAGAACACAAAGAACACAAGGGGGAATTTGTGGGGAAAGTGGGGATAACTAGCAAAGCAACACAGACGAAATCAACGGTAACAAATCCCCAAGGGCAGCCCCCGATTCTCAATCTCCAAGCAACCTTACTCTTAGGATTGATTCTCATATCGGTCAATCCAACCGATCCAATAGTGTCACCCAAAGATGAGGGATTGGCATGTAATCTCAATTACAAGAAGAGGTCTTGAATCCACAAGAGGGATCTTCTCCACAAGAGGAGGCCTTGAATCCACAAGGGATCTTCTCCACAAGGGGATGCAACACCACAAAGGGGTGGGTAAGGAGCCTATGCTCAACTCTCTCTCATCATAGACTCTCCCTTAGAAAGGAGGTGGTGAAGTGCTATTTATAGCCTTAGTCCAAAAAGGGGCGGATGCAGGTAAGCCGGCCTGAGAGCGCCTGGCCGGGCTAGAGGCTGGCTGCCTCTGCAGGGAGGCCAGCCTGTAGGCCGGCCTTGGCTGGGCTGCAGGCCGGCCTGGCAGTTTTTGCCATCTTTTTCATCTTCGTCTTGTCGCTTTCTTCCTCTTCCAAGCGTACGCCTTGGATGATCTTGAGTCTTGGGCTTCCTTGGCATCTCCCTTGACGTCGTACTCGTCGTATCAAACCTAGCATAGCAAAGGGGTAGATGCTCACGTAGTATACCATCCAAAGGGGCACGGAATGGGATCTCGTCGAGGAAAGAGTTCACCTTTGAGCTCAATGACGACTTGTCATATGTTGGGTTGCTTGACATGGTGATGGTCATAGGTTGGGCTACATCATCTCCCCCTTCAAAAAGAGTCGTCCTCGACTTTGCTCATCATCATCATGGCAAGGAGGTAGATGCGTAGACCTTGTCGTGTGGTTCACCGTGTAGTCGATGAAATGAGTGGCACTTCTTCATGTCCCCTTCGCCTTTCAAGTAACCTACAAAAACTCACAAGGAAGACGAAACAACACTCAAAGAGTAGCCAATTCTTGAAGGTCATCGCATGAGCGCTTATCTGTAGAAGAAGTCACCTTAGCAAGATGCGATGTGCTCTTCTTTGCAAGATCTTTCGTCATAGGAATGCGTGGATGAAACAACTCATGGAGGCTCATCCAAAGGTACGACCTACACAACAAAGACCAAGCAAACCATGTGTGTGCAAGATAGAGGACATATCATCAATGACATGTCATTCATGTTCATTACACCATTAGCACAACACCAATATGTGAAAGTTAAAGCATATGCAAGGTCAATGTGCAAGCAATTTCTCGAAACATCCTCAAAATGTGGGAACACAAAAACTCCATGAAAATTTGAGAAGGCTAAGGAAGCATAAGAAACCATCTGTTTCACCCAGATGTTGAGTCTTGTGCAAAATAGCAAATTGCCTATTGTGCAAGTGGGAGACTGTTGGATGTATGCCCAAAAGCAATAAAGTTTAACATCTGATTCATAATTATGCTTCATGATTCTATGCTATAACTGCGGTGACTCCTGAATATGTGATTTAGAGGAAAACTCACTCGCACGTGTAGAGATATGAACAGAATAAAGTATACCCTAGTCTTGCCTTTTAGACTAATTCGTTGATTGCTAGAGACCACGTTTTCCTGGTCTGGGACATTGTTTATGTCAGCATCAATAAGTGGCATATTGTTGGTGGAAACAATATGGCTGGGTAGACCCAAATCGTTGATATGCTAAGTAAGATTCCAAAGTGTCTTTTTGTCCTTAGTGCAATATCGCAGATGATTTTATATGACATGTCCTTAGACCATGAGGTTATTAGGGTTGTGTAATATGGAAGAATTACTTTGGTACTGTCATAACCATGGCCGTAACTGGGTGGGAAAACGACAGTCACTGGGTGGTTCTGAAGATGTGCATATATCCTAATGTTCCAAGATGGGAAATTACTCCTCTGTCAAAAGAGAGATACTTCCTGGGCCCACTCGGTATGCATGATATCCAATACGTTTGCAGACAATGCATGATGAAGTTACACATGTGGGATATCGGATTACGGGAACGGAAAAGGAAATTTACCGGTAACGAGATAGACAGAGATATAGTGAATCAGGGATTGATTCATGGAAATATGTGGAATACTTTATCTTAGGTAATTTCAGTATCGTGAGTAATGGGAATGACGAATTAATAATCAACAGGTTCAACAGAGTGTTATTCGCATAACGGTAGCAGTTATTCAGGTAGCCCATGTATCTGACCCTGGCTGGTGATTAGATGGAAACATCTAATTATAGCTACACGTTATCGAACCTGTAGGGTAACACGCTTAAGTCAGTTCTAGTTTTTGTGTATATGGTTTGTCTGACACCGAGAGAGTATCACCGGAATAGTTCCGTGTGGTAGATAATATCTTTATCAGAGAGATTGGATTATGCAGACACTAGGTGTCTCGGAGTGATAAAGTTGCTATCACTAGTCGGATTTATTCCGAGGGTTTTATATAAGAGGGAAATATTTATCCGGAGTATTTTGTCAGCGGACACTAGGTGTCCCGGATCATGTAAAAGTGTTTTATATGATAAGTAATTAATTCAGAGAATATTCTATAAAAGGAAATATTCAAATAAGAATTAATTAGACAAAATATTATTTAATTAATAAATAATTATTGGAAAATTAAATACATTGGAGCCACCGAAGGGGCTGCCAGGTGGGCCCATGGGCCCACTAGGCAGCCGCACCTCCACAAGGGGTGGGTGGGCCAGGCGCATCAAAAGGGGGAAGTTGCCCCCTTGGCCAAACCTAGTTGGGCCTTGAGCCCATGGGGGTGAGGCGGTTTGGGGGGGGGGGGGACCTTGTTGAACAAGGACTCCTTCCCCCCCCAAACCGTATTGGACAGGTGATGGTTTCCCCTTCCCCAAACCGAATTAGGTGGGAAGTTGGAGTCCAACTCCAACTCTCCCCTATGTAGTGCGCATCAAGGAAAGAGGGAGGAGTTGGAGTTGGAGTTGGCCCAAGGAGGCGCATCAAGGCAGGGGCTTGCCCCTTGCCCAAGCAAGCCAAACCGACTTGGGCTAGGGGAAGTCTTTCCCCTTGCCCAAGCCTCCCTACCCCTTGGCCTCCTTTATAAACCCCCACCACCTCTCCTTTGGTGAGACACAAGTTTAGATATCTTCTAGTTGGATTAGAGAATCCCTCTCTCCGATTAGATTAGATCTAGATCTAATCTCTCTCTCCCTCCTTCTCATGTGTTGAGATCTCCACCATCATATACACGAGCGTGAGTGCTCCAAGCATGGACGGCGAAGCCCTGCTTGACTAGATCCGATGTATGTGTGCGAAACTCAGAGGGGTGATCCATTGAGAAACGGTTGACTCTATCTCACTCTGTTGGATCAAGGCGAGACGCGAGGAGTCTACGACATTCTCTCGGCTAGGCTTAGCCGAGAGAGTTCTTCCACAAGCTTCATCAAATCATCTCTTCCGCTTCACGGTGTCGGTAACGAATTTACAGTTGGATCAAATATGCATGTCTTGTCACTTGTATCGTAGATCTTGGAGGTTGTTGCATAAGTTGTGGCGATTTATTTTGTTTTCCATGCACGCAACCTAATAAGAACTACTCACACATCAACATGGAGGTAGCACGCGGATGAAGATGGCTCCGGAGGTGGATCCCCGTCCCGACAAGGTGCCGGAACAGGACCTAGAAACTATGAAATAGGGTTTCGGATAGCGGCAGCACTCTGTATTGTTTCTGAAAAAAATCCTCCGGGGTCTGGTCGGTCAGGACAGATTTTATAGGCGAAAACCCGCCGGGAGGTGGTAACCGAGACGGCCACGCGGCGTGGGCCGTGGTCCCCCTCTGGCCCGTGGGTGGGACCCGCTTGGGAGCTGTGGGTCCCCTCTGGGGTTGCCCTTTGGTCGATGGTCTTTTTCGTGCAATAAAAAAATCTCTGTAAATTGGCGTCCCTTTCCGACGATATTTCTTTAATAGATTTTTTGGAATACAAAAACAACAGAAAACAGAAAATGTCACTTGGCATCTTGTCAATAGGTTAGTCCAATAAAATGCAAAAAAATGATATTAAATCACAATAGAAATACGTAGCAATGTTATAAAAGTAGCATGAAACAATAAAAAATTATAGATACGTTTTGAACGTATCGTACGCTAATGCTGATCAATAGTTCTGCAAGCGACGTATGATGACTTGGCAAGCAACTAGCTATTTGTCTCTCCCCCATTGTTCAAGAGCTCAAATCTTTTAGATCTCCCACTCCTTTGGTCCAAAGTTGTTCATTCTTGAAGATGAGATCTAGATCTAGGGTTACACTGAAGGAATTTGATTCCAACCTACTAATTCTTTGTGAATATTGTTACTCTTGGGTTCTTTGAAACCCTAAACGAAATTCGTTGTCCTGGAGCTTTCCCTTGGTTGTGTGAAGCTCTGACTTATTGTTGGAGTCTCCAGTTAAGTCGTGGAGATATCACAAACCTTATTTGTAAAGGTTTTAGTTGTCGCCTTCGAGGAAAACACATAGTGGATCGTGACACTCATCCTTGGAGGGGGCACAAAGAGAATAAGGTGGGCCTTAGTGGCTAGTTAGGATCATTTTGACTCCGCACCTCTCTAATAGAGACTAGTTTTTTTTTTTGAAGAACTTCAGAATAAATCATCGTGTCCATTGTGTGGTTATTCCTAAACTTGTTTAATTCTTACCTACCTTGTACGCTAGATAGTATCCTTGTTGTCATATAGGTTGGTCACGTTGTTGCATGATTGAGAGAACTTATCTTTGATTTATCTTCTAACTTGTTTAAAGAAAGTTAAATTTGTAGTTACTATTCACCTGTTCTAGTTGACATCTTCGATCTTTAAAAAAAAAACCACATATATGAAAAGGCATAAGTAAAGTTTTGAAATAAATTTTAAATGTTTCAAGCATCCATCACCAAAAATGATCACAAAAAGACACCTCCAATAGTTTAATACAAACAGACAACATAGACATGGAAGATCAATCGTGTGTGAGCAAGGATTCGTGACCGAGCTTGTTGCAACAAAGTCGTCATCTTCGGGTCCATGTTGCCTATGTTGGTTGGCAAGATCCAGACATCCTCGGTCAACAACAAAAAAAACTTGCTTCGCCTCCGACTTCGGTTTGCGTTGTTCCAATTCCGATTTTATCTTCCCGGTTGCAATATTTACCGCTTCAACCCTAAGCTTTCCGTGTCATTGACCATCTTGTTCCTTCCATTTAGTCTAACCGTATGCTTGTCCTCTTCTTCATCCACATGGCTTGTTTGGTGCCACATCTCACATATGCGAAGACAGTGACGCGAAAAGGAAGCCCGCTTTGCTAAACCATAACCGAACGAACTGACGTCGAGGTGCACGGACCACGGGAAATCAAACAAGGCACGGCAACAGGGCTCCTCACGGGTAGCTGCTACCTACCCGGCCGCTCTTTACTCCACGGAGGAGTCTCTTCCACAGCCGAGGGCCGAGGCAGCCATTGGAAGCAGAGGACGTGCTCAGGCCACGTTGCTGTTCCAAGGAACGAGGAGGGAGGGGGCGATGGGGTCGGTCGTCGACGATACGCCGGCGGTGAGCACCGCGGGGGAGGCCGCGCGGATGGTGTGGGAGGAATCCAAGCGCCTCTGGGCATCGGCACGCCGATCGCCATCGCCACGCTCAGCATGTACGCCGTCAGCTCCGTCACCACCATCTTCGTCGGCCACCTCGGCAACCTGCCCTCGCCGCCGCCTCCATCGGCTCTCCGTCTTCTCCACCTTCTCCCTCGGATTCCTAGTACGTCACACAGACTAATCCACACTCCACTTTATACGTTACTCACAACTGGAGGAAGATGCTAATACTATGTACTGCAGCTCGGCATGGGGAGCGCGCTGGAGACGCTCTGCGGCCAGGCGTTCGGCGCCGGCCAGGTGGCCATGCTCGGCGTCTACCTGCAGCGGTCCTGGATCGTCCTCCTCGCCGCCGCGCTCCTCATGGTGCCCTTCTACGTCTTCGCCGAGCCGCTGCTCCTCGCCATCGGCCAGGACGCCGTCGTCGCGCGCGAGGCCGCACGCTTCGCGCTCTACATCCTCCCCGGCGCCTTCTCCTTCGCCGTCAACTTCCCCACCGCCAAGTTCCTCCAGGCGCAGAGCAAGGTCCTCGTGCTCGCCTGGATCGGCATCGCGGGGCTCTGCTTCCACGTCGCGCTAACCTACCTCCTCGTCACCGTCCTCGGGTGGGGATCCCCCGGCGCCGCGGGCCGCGTACGACGTCTCGCTCTGGGCCATCGCGCTCGGCCAGGCGGCCTACATCATCGGCTGGTGCCAGGACGGGTGGAGGGGTGGTCCATGGCGGCCTTCAACGACATGTGGGCCTTCGTCAGGCTCTCGCTCGAGTCCGCCGTCATGCTCTGCCTCGAGATTTGGTACATCGGCATGATCACGGTCGTCACCGGCGATCTGGAGGATGCGCAGATTGCCGTCGACTCGCTTGGCATCTGGTACTACCGCTTGTTACCGAAATCACAACTGGACAACATACTTACTGCCAAAATAACATTCTGAACTCTCTCTTTCGAAAATTCTGAACTATACTCTCGAAAATTCTGAACTAACTGAAGATACTATGATAAATGCTTCAGAACTAACTAGATGGAGTATGGCTGAAGAAATGTTTGTGCTTTTTCAGCATGAACATAAACGGATGGGAGGGTATGATCTTCATCGGCCTCAATGCTGCTATCAGGTCAGAATAATTAAAACTGCATGCACAAACTGTCGCTTCTTGTTCTTTTCAGGAGAACTTGAACAACTGAACCAACCCAACAAATCTCAAAAGTTAACTTCTGAACTGTTCCCGTTACCTGATTACACTTTCAGTGTTCGAGTCTCCAACGAGCTTGGTTCTGGCCGTCCAAGGGCAGCGAAGCACGCTGTCATGGTCGTCATCGCCGAGTCGCTGCTCATCGGGCTGCTATGCATGGTCCTCGTCTTGATCTTCAGGGATAAATTCTCCATCATCTACACTACCGACTTGGAGCTGCAGCACGCCGTCTCCAAGATTGCAGGACTGCTCGGCTTGACCATGGTGCTCAACAGTGTGCAGCCTGTGATTTCAGGTATATATGCTTCTTTGTTTAACAGCACGATCGATGATTTTGTTTTGTTCATGTCACCGCAACTCAACCTAGTATATATCTGGATTTTGATGATGACATTGATCTGCCCACGGTTCAGGGGTTGCTATTGGAGGAGGATGGCAAGGCCTTGTCGCATACATCAACCTAGGCTGCTACTACGTTTTCGGACTACCTTGGGTTACCTTCTGGGCTACAAGTTCAACTACGGAGTTGGGGTAATTGATTGTCTTAATTTGAACTACTGCAAAATATAAAAAACGATTTTTTTTTTTAAGAATCTGCGGTATGATTTTGTGATGTTGGGTCTGAACAATTTTGTGACATTGATTCTTTGGCTCAGGGGATCTGGTCTGGCATGCTTTGTGGGATTGCACTTCAAACACTGATTTTACTCTTCATTGTGTGGAGAACAGATTGGAATGCTGAGGTATAAAATTCTATCGCCCTTCCAGTGTTTACCATGCTTTTTATTTTGTCAAAATATTATGAAAGAATTAACTGAAGAATGTTAGCTCATCCTTGCAACAGCTAGCTGTTGCTCATTAGGCTCCAATCTAACAACCGTGCATATATGAACCGATGTCATAGACCATTTCCAGTCTTGAGTAGCTACGTATCATATGACTAATGACATATTTGTTTCTTTATATGAGCTCAGACATATTTTATGTAACTTTATTTTCCTGTTATTTGTATGGAAATTGCAGGCTGCGATAGTTTCAAGCCGTGTGCGGAAGTGGGCAGGCACCGATGGAACCAAACCTCTCCTGGAAGAGAACTAAATCACCTAAGCATCTAGTTAAACACTCTGAATGTCTTGATAGCGACGATACCATATATAGTGGCAATTCTTTAAGTATAAATAGGATATGAAAACCAGGTTGAGGTTGTTGGATATTATAGGCATGCATAATTATGAGACTTAATGGATGTGCGCATGTTTGTATGTAGATGCCCCGAAGTTTTTCTCTTATCCAATAGAAAACATCACGGGTTTGAAGCCTGAATTATGTGAAGTCCACTTTGACTCCCGGGTGTATATGCTCCCGGTATATAAAAAACATGTTGGCTCCCTATTGACATGTGATGCATTAAGTATCACAACATAAATTCAGCAAGAAAAGAGGAAATTGCACCAAGATACGTATCTAAGGGTCAAATAACCAACTTAGGGGTGACAAAAAAAATCATAATCGTGACGATTACTACTTATGCGGCTTTTAAATCTCAGGCGACTGATATTTTCTTAAATTTTAGTCACTCAATAAAAGTGCAATTCAAACGAGTTATACTTTCACTGACCCAAGAAAATCTCGGTCGCCTGAGATTTAGACAGACCCCTACTTATATATCAACAAGATAATTGTCGGTGCGTTACAACAGATGCATAAATATTCTATTAGGTTAACCCCAAGAGCAGGGGATCACTGTAGCACCTCTCAATATGGAAGTAAGGTATCGATTCGCAGGAGCAAGAAGAAAAAGTTATCTATTCCCTACAACTAAAGTGTCACAAGTTTTAGTTGATTATGCACTAAACAAGTTTAAAGAACAAGGTGGTTGATTTAATGGATGGAAGTTTAACGTAACAAAACAAGAATGTGAAAGTGTCCCAATCCTCTTCAATGCAAGACAAATGTTTTCTCTTATAGGAACAATGGACATGAGTTCATGGGTTCACTTAATCCTCTCTCTCATCTACGATGATTATCATGTTATAGATAAAGTACACAATTGTCATGTTTTAATGGTAGCTTTTATGACGTCTATATGTCCTAAAACACATAGTTGAAAGAAGTATTCATTTGTGTTGCTATGTCACCCTCGTAAGGCTAGCGTGGTTGGTGTCACTCCCACATCATACTCTTCCTTTTTACCCCAGATAAATGATGTTGGGCTGTATTTCACATGTCACTCAATACATATGCCGTGTCACAGCGGCCATCCCGTACCTACATACATCATACCTCATAATGGACAATATTATAAACACTAGTGCAATGATTCATAATTCGTGTGCATGACCACATCTCTCTCATCTATCCACACTTGGTGGTGTCAATCACCTCATGACAAGGATAAACAAGGCATTATGCATAAATCAAACCATCACATGCATCATAGAATATCTCCAAAGTACGACAAATCATAAAAGCTCCAACACAACGGTAAATGTATAACAAATCATCTCATACCACAATATCCACCATAGGAATTACAAAGATAGTTCCATAATCATGCAAGACACATCATATGGATTTCAACAATGGTCATACATAGAGAGATTGGATCAAGTTACCACCACAAACCCAAGGTCCAGGGGGTGGACTACTCCCTCTTCATCATGGAGACGGTGGAGAAGTCGTTGGAGAAGGTGGAGACCACGCCGGCAGCGCCCCGCCGGAGTTTTCCCCCTCCAATCTGCAACTCCAGGTCTCTGTTTCGGTGTTTCTGTGTTTCTGCGGCGCGCCTTCCAGAGAACGTCGGGGGACTATTTTTATAGGCGTTTTTAGGTCAAAACGGAGTCGGTGGAGGAAAGATCGACGGCAACGGAGCGTCGAGGCCCAAGTTGATGGGTCCCACACGGCCAGGTACAGGGGCCGCGTGGGCCCACCCCTTTTGGCCCTCGGGACTCCGCTTGTTCGCTTCCTTCGCCCCAAGTCTTCTTCCTTCCAAATATTGACGCTCGTAAATTTGCAGGTGATTTGGACGTCGTTTGGGTCCCTGAAACATTAAAGGAAAGAAATAGGGTTTTTTGCCTGCGCAGGGTTAATTCCATAAAAAATAGGAGACATGTCAAATATTCCCAAAATCATTATAAAACAGTGATATAACCCTTATATGATGCAATATGACTGGAATATAAGTAAAAATAATGCAAAGTTCATGTATGCATTTTACATGCATCAACATCCCCAAGCTTAACCTATACTCGTCCTCGAGTATGAAGGTGATAAAACTAACATGGACTTTGCAATTTAATACTATCAATGGATATCAAAGATGATTACTATTGCTACATAGAGTCAAATGGTTCATTCTTAAAAGAAGTAGCAATATGCAAGATAGTTTATGAAGTGATATCAAGTATTCAATGCAAGGATGTTCAATGATAATTCACAAAGTGTAACATAAGAGAAGAAGTACTATGGACCACAAGTATGCATAATAATAAGTAAGAACATCCTACAATGGTCATAGAGTATTGGTGAAAATCTGAATATAAAAGGTGGACACTTTGGAAAGATATATATGAGTAGAGGTAAAGCATGAATAAATTTCATCTAACTTATGAACTTCTCTACTTAGGTCAATGATTGTAATATGGTAATCCTTGGTGTCAAGCTCTCATTCCCCTATCATAGCATCTTGAATGATTAAGTTTAAAGTGAAAGCAATAAGAGTGGTGTGCTTGACAAAGTACATGTTGAAAGTCTCATGCCCCTTGAATACAAGTACCTACTCCATGTGTTACTCAACTTGGAAAACAAAGCAAGTTCAAGTTAAATATCATTGTAAGTAATAATAGTATCATTAAGAGCGTCAACTGGGGTACCTCTTGTCCCAGGATATGGAACAAGGCCATATCAAAATGACAATACAAACAAACACAATGAACAATCTCAACACCCTTTTTATTTACCATTGGATAGCTTTTTATTGTAAGGTGTATCACAGAAGGTTCACCATAGCATGTAAGTAAATTTCCACCTGAATGATTGATGCATGTAAAATGCATACATGAACTTTGCATTATTTTACTTATATTCCAATCATATTTGCATCATATAAGGGTTATATCAATGTTTTATAATGATTTTGGGAATACTTCATAGTTTTCCCATTTATTCGGAATTAACCCTGTTTTCCAGAAAACGTCTTTTTTAGTGTTTCAGACTTTCTGGGAGCTTCGGGACTCCAAAAAGGGCAAGGCCAAAGAGCATGGTTCAGAATTTTCGAGACGAACGCAATGGGCTTAAAATGAAGACCAGAAGCCCAACCAGCTGGAAATGAGAGGGCCCCACGCGGCCTAAAATCCTGGCCGCGTGGGCCTACCTATTTTGGGCCTCGGAGCTCCGCCGCCGTCGATCTTTGCTCCACCGACCTGGTCGTGACCTAAAAACGCCTATAAAATTGTCCCCCGAGGGTTTTCGAGAGGAGGCGGCGGAGAAACAGAAAACCACGAAACAGAGAGTCAGAAGGCTGCCGCCGGAGAAGATCGGAGGGGGAAACGCCGCTGGAATCACCTCCGGAGGGCTCCACCCCCCTCTGGCGTGTTCATCATCAACATCTACAGCAAGATCATCTCCATCTCCCCACTGTAAACTCTTGGCAAACATGATGTATGATGCAATATACTTTTCCCTTGATCTATTGTGTCTCTCCATCTAGTTTGAGAAGTGATTTGTTCATGGCAATAGTGAAATAGTTCGTTGTTTGGTTGCATACAAGTTTTGTTATCTTTTATGATTGTCTTGATGTACAATATATGAGTGCACGCATATGTTGGGGAATGCATGTAAGGTGATCACCGGTAAGGTAATGGAGTGAGGGTGACTTGGGAGGACATGTAAACCTGAGACCGAATCATGAAGTTACTTTATCGGGGATATATATAGGGGACCTTAGAACTTAAGGCTATGGTGGGACTTCTATGTCTTAATAACTCTTGTGCAGTCATTTACTTGGCCATAAGAACCATCATAAGGGGTTTAGTTCATTTACTTGGCTACACCTATTTATGGCTCCTTCCTAGAAGAAACAATTAAGACTGAAACATGTGCTTCACTAATTGTGACAACCACACGAATGAAATAACAATTGCTAGAACATTTGCTCCCTTGAGATATTTGCTACTTGAGATCTTTGCTACTTGCTACTTTGAGAAACTTGTTTGAGAAAACTGCTGAGAGAAACTTGCTCTAAGAAACTTGCTACTAGATAAACCATTCCACGTCACTTGCTTCCATTAGTTAGATCCTTTCATATTTATTGCTTTGCATAAAAGGCCATATAAGAGGGTTATAGGGCTTTAGAGAATAGATAGTTTACCTTCAGCTCCTCGTGGGTTCGACACTCAAATACTTATCGAATAGTGCTACAGTGATTCCTTGCTCTTGGGGATTATCAAGTACTTTTCTGGCGCCGTTGCCGGGGAGCGTTGTGCTAAACTTTTATTCTTGTTTGCATTGCAAACTACATATAAATCTAAAGCACAAAAAAAATTTATAAAATGGAAAACAACAAAACAATCCTAGAATTGTATAATATCTATCTTGAGTTAGGACATGAAGTGTTTGAGGAGAAAATTAAAATTTATTTGCATAACAATCATGACTGTGGTAGTACTAATTCTTTTAACAACTTTATTGCTAATACTGAGGAAAACCTTAAGCTTGGGGAAGTTTGTTTTGATGAATATGACATTTTTAGTCCCCCTACTATTGAGGATGAAATTGATTGCGAGTTTGATGATCCAATATGCTCATTAGATGATAAGTCTTTATGTGGTGATTCTATTCAAAATCATGTGGGAATATTTAACTTCAATGCTTGCAACTATTATGAGAGAGGAAGAGATAAGAATCCTCTCTATGTTTCTATGTTATTTAAAATGCAAGCTATTGATCATTATATGCATTGGTTACCTCAAATGGGGTGTTATTTATTCATATATAAAATGCCAATGCATACGAAAAGAGTTAGACTTAAAAGTTAATGGTTTAATGTTTTAAGGTATGCTCTCTATGCTTTTATCTCCTATTCAGTTTGGGCACACCTTTATATCTTGAGAACCTGCAAAATAACTTACCTACTGATTTCTAACAATTAGTTTAAGATTTTCACTCTATATGAAATTTGGGAAAGTAAATGAGAAGGATGAGTAATGGAGAAGTTGGGGTCGACCTTGAACATGTGTTGTTCATGCCAATGGAACCATTGCAAAATCTCTATCATTTAAACTTTTCCCAAAGCTAAAACCAAATAAAAAGAGTGATAATAGTAATTCACTGTCCAGTTTTTGACATATCCTGTCTTTATTCTGCATTACTCTCATTACTTGTGTTTTGTGCGGTTCTTTTGATCAAGGAGCATTACATAACCATAGTAACAGTAGCTAATGTTTAAAATCAATTCATGATATGTCTTTGCTGTGCCTATGTGGATTTAATTTATGAAGGCACTAACCCCTCTAATCAAGTTTGTGACGAGTGTTGTGTAAAGAGAATTTTAAGGTGGAAGAATTGAGGGTGATGAACAAGATCAAGAGGGACAAAAACTCAGCTTGGGGATGTACCCCTAGGCTCACCCTACATATATCAAATAAGTACAAGAATTTAAGCTTGGGGATGCCAAGCCACCTCACTTCAACCATCTTGATACCAAGTAAGTAAGCCTAGCTATATGGCTATAAAGAAAGCGCTTTGCGGGAGGCAACCCGGTTTTTTGTGTGTGATTTTTCTTTGTGTCCTCTTGCTGTAACAAGAGATCTTGTGTCTAGTTTAGTTCAGGAGTTTTTAATAAAGTGCCAAGTTTTACCCATGTTGGTCTTGAAAAGTTGCTATTTGAGTTCGGAGATTTTATTCCTGCACGAATCTGTGCACGGTATGATTTTTAATTCTTATTCTGTAACTCCGAATGAGCTCATATTTGAACTGTAGTTGCAACTTTGCATCCTCTGTATGCATGAATTTTTTCGGAATTTTCGAGAAAGTTTGTAGGGTAGAAAAATACGTTTTGCTGCTGCTGTTTTTCAGGACAGATTCTGTCCCATTTTGTTTGATGCATGCTTTGAGCTTTTAAGTTGAATCTTTTTGATCCAATTGAGTTTATGAGTAGGCATACAACATTATACACTCTCTGGACATCTCATATGAATTTTTGTTCAAGGATTATATGCAGCAAGAAACCTATTTGTTTATCACTATTAATGCACCCCACAGAAAAGAAATGGGAGAAATGGTGTTTTGAAGTTTTTTCACAGGGATTGGAGGAGATGCACCAAGAGCTATCCAAGGACGGTGAAGACCATAAGCTTGGGGATGTGAAGAAAACCCCGCTGGACCTACACACTCTCGGTTTGCACACGTCCAACTTCTGTTTTTCGATCGAAATACTTTATCGCATAAACTTGGAGCGTCTTTTGTTTGTTTGTTGAGTCTTGTGAGACCACCACATAATAATTGTATATGGGAAAGTTTCTGAAAATTTGGTTTGAAATATGTTGGATGCTATTATCATGATGGGAAAAGGGATGTTTGAGTTGATTTTTAATGATACATATAGTTGCATGATTCATGAGCTTGTTAATGAGTAATAATATGTAAATGATTTATCAAGAGTTATCACTTATTCATGTTTTGATGCTGAAAGTTATTTCACTTTGTTTAACATGATAAGTTGGTTCTATGGACACTCATGCATGCATCTAGATGGTCAACTTTCTCCCTTTTGCTAGCCCAAACATTCCAACAAGTAAAAACTTGTTTCCAACACCTTCAACCAAAGTTATTCCAGTGAGTCCACCATATCTACCTACTAGCTATATGCTATTCAGAGTATGTTCATCATGATATTTGTGTTATCTATACCTCTGAACGAAAATAATTATGTTAGTGATTGTCATGGGAAAAGTTGGTTATATAGCTCTCATGAACTTGATGCACATTTTTACTATCATTGCAATAAATAAAACATGACCCATTGTGATTAAGATTATGATGTTAGTGGCTTGATAAATGTCCGAGGTTGGGAGTTAGCCCATATGTGCTGTTGGTGGCTCTAGGTTAGTAGTGCCAGAAACAATGCTTGTACGTCACACGTCAGTTGGGAACCCCAAGAGGAAGGTATGATGAGTGCAGCAGTAAGTTTTCCCTCAGTATGAAACCAAGGTTTAATCGACCAGTAGGAAAACGAGGTTTGCTTCGAAGGTGTTGGTGAGGAGTGTAGTGCGGCGCAACACCAGGGATTCCGGTGCCAACGTGGAACCTGCACAACACAATCAAATTACTTTGCCCCAACTTAACAGTGAGGTTGTCAATCTCACCGGCTTGCTGAAAACAAAGGGTTAAACGTATCGAATGGAAATGATGTTTGTTTGCATAAAACAGTAGAGAACAATGATTGCAGTAGATTGTATTTCAGATGTAAAAGAATGGACCGGGGTCCACAGTTCACTAGTGGTGTCTCTCCAATAAGATAACTAACATGCTGGGTAAACAAATTACAGCTGGGCAATTGACAATTGATAAGTGCATATAACATGCATGTGTGAGCTGTGGTGTCTACTATGAGATTCATTTGGGCATTACGACAAAGTACATAGACCGCTATCCAGCATGCATCTATGCCTAAATAGTCCACTTTCCGGTTAACATCCGTACCCCTTCCAGTATTAAGTTGCAAGCAACAGACAATTGCATTAAGTAATGTGCGTAATGTAAACAATACATTCATCCTTGAATAAAGCATTGCTGTTTTACCCCTAGTGGCAACAACACATCTACAACCTTAGAACTTGCTGTCACTATCCCAGGTTAAATAGAGGTTGAACCCAACTATCATGCATAAATACCCCCTCTTGGAGTTACAAGTATTCACGTGGCCAAGGCTTCAACAAGTAACGGAGAGCATGCAAGATCACAAATGACATAGACATGATAATATAATATTCAGCTCCACATAGGTATCAATATAAGTCAGATCCCAGCAAACACAACATGTAGCATTACAATAAGATGATCTTGATCATGATAGGCAGCTCACAAGATCTAAACATGATGGCACAAGTGGAGAAGACAACCATCTAGCTACTGCTATGGACCCATAGTCCAAGGATGAACTACTCACGCATCACTCCGGAGGCGGGCATGGCGATGTAGAGCCCTCCGGTGATGATTCCCCTCTCCGGCAGGGTGCCGGGAAGAGCTTCAGAACCCCCCGAGTTAGGGTTGACGACGGCGGCGGCAGCGAATATGTTCTGGATGAAAGGCTCGGTGTTTTAGGGTTTTCGCGTCTCGGGGAATAAATAGGCGAAGGGGCGATGTCGGCGGACCCCCGAGGGGCCCAAACCACACCAGGCGCGGCTGTGGGCCCGCGCCCCTGGTGGTTTGGCCACCTCGTGGCTCTCTTCGTCTCTCCTTCGGACTCCGTGTACGTGCTGGAAAAATAGGGACTGGCCTTTTGTTTCGTGCAATTCCGAGAATATTTCCAGAAGTAACTTTCTGAAACCAAAAACAGCAGAAAACAGGGAACTGGCACTGTGGCATCTTGTTAATAGGTTAGTCCCAGAAAATGCATAAAAGTGATACGAAGTGTATATAAAACATGTAGCAAATGGTATAATATAAGCATGGAACAGCAGAAATTATGGATACGTTGGAGACGTATCAAGCATCCCCAAGCTTAGTTCTACTCGTCCTCGAGTAGGTAAAACGATAACAACAAATAATTTCTGAGGAGACATGCTTTCACACAATCTTGATCAATATATTGCAAGGCTCATGTCATGAATGAAGTGACTCAAAGCAATGATCTATAGTTTGCTAACAAATAGATAAAGAGTAAACAATGAATCATATAAGCAAAAACTTTTCATGAATAGTACTTTCAAGACAAGCATCAAAAAGTTTTGCATAAGAGGTAACTCATAAAGCAATAGATTCAAAGTAAAAGGCATTGAAGCAACACAAAGGATGATTAAGTTTCAGCATTTGCTTTCAACTTGTAACATGTATATCTCATGGATAGTTGTCAACATAAAGCAATATAACAAGTGCAATAAGTAAATATGTAAGAATCAATGCACACAAAGTTGACACAAGTGTTTGCTTCTAAGATAGAAAGGAGTAGGTAAACTGACTCAACATAAAGTAAAAGATAGGCCCTTCGCAGAGGGAAGCAGGGATTAAATCATGTGCTAGAGCTTTTTAAGTTTTCGAAAGCATATAGAGAGCACAAAATAAGTATTTGAGAGGTGTTTGTTGTTGTCAACGAATGGTAGTGGGCACTCTAACCCCCTTGTCAACCAGACTTTCAAAGAGCGGCTCCCATGAAGGACGTTATTCTACCAGCAAGGTAGATCATCCCTCTTCTCTTTTGTTTACACATGTATTTTAGTTTCTTTATAGATGACACTCCTCCCAACCTTTTGCTTACACAAGCCATGGCTAACCGAATCCTCGGGTGCCTTCCAACATTCACATACCATGGAGGAGTGTCTATTGCAAAATTAAGTTGCTTACTGATAAATCAGGGCAAAACATGTGAAGAGAATTATTAATGAAAGTTGTAATTAATTGGGGCTGGGCACCCCGTTGCCAGCTCTTTTTGCAAATTATTGGATAAGCGGATGTATATGCCACTAGTCCAGGTGAAAGTCTGTCAGAAGTAAATGACAAGATTGAAAGATAAAACACCACATACTTCCTCATGAGCTATAAAACATTGACACAAATAAGGAGTAATAAAGTTTTGAATAGTTTAAAGGTAGCACATGAAATATTTACTTGGAATGGCAGGAAATACCACATAGTAGGTAGGTATGGTGGACACAAATGGCATGGGTTTTGGCTCAAGTTTTGGATGCACGAGAAGCATTCCCTCTCAGTACAGAGTTTAGGCTAGCAAGGTTGTTTGAAGCAAACACAAGTATAAACCGGTACAGCAAGAATCACATAAAAACATATTGCAAGTATTATAAGACTCTACACTGTCTTCCTTGTTGCTCAAACATTTTACCAGAAAATATCTAGACCTTAGAGAGAACAAATATGCATCCCAAGTCTCAACAAGCTCTACGGTAGTTCTCCACTACTAGGCTTTAACTACATGATGCAAGAGCTTAAACATGATCTACTTGAGAGCTCAAAACAATTGCAAAGCATCAAATCAAAACAAGACAATGATCTACAAGAATGCATATGTCTTTTCCAATACCAACTACTACATGTAGCATTTTCTTTCTTCCAAACAAACACCAATAATTTATTAAACATAAACTCTCCAAATGATAATATAATGCAGCAAGAGAGTATTTATAAACAAGTGCTAACAGCTCGAAGAGATGCATGAAAAACAGGAGCTAAAAGCACTGCAGTAGCTAGTTAAGAATACTCAACAAATATAAGTGAAGAACATGAGTATTCACATGAAAAAGCGGAGCGTGTCTCTCTCCCACACAAGGATTGCTAGGATCCGAATTTATTCAAACAAAAACAAAAATAAAAACACACAGACGCTCCAAGTAAAGCGCATAAGATGTGAAAGAATTAAAATATAGTTTCACTAGAGATGACCTGATAAGTTTGTTGATGAAGAAGGGGATGCCTTGGGCATCCCCAAGCTTAGACGCTTGAGTCTCTCTGAATATGGTTGGGATGAACCACGGGGGCATCCCCAAGCTTAGGCTTTTCACTCTTCTTGATCACATAATATCACCCTTCTCGCTTGATCCTTGAAAACTTCCTTCACACCAAACTCAAGACAGTTCTCATTAGAGGGTTAGTGCATAATCAAAAATTCTCATATTCTGTAATGATACAATCAATCCCAAAGCTTCTGGACATTAGCTACAGCCACCAATGCTTTGTGGAGCAAAGAAATCCACACAAACACAGTAAAAGAGCGAATGCAAAACAAAAGGCAGAATCTGTCAAAAACAGAACAGTCTGGAATGACGAATTTTTTCGAGGCACTTAAGTTGCTCAGATGGATCTGGCCTAAAATA
This sequence comes from Poa pratensis, assembly GCA_947311845.1. Lineage (NCBI taxonomy): Eukaryota > Viridiplantae > Streptophyta > Magnoliopsida > Poales > Poaceae > Poa > Poa pratensis. The sequence goes on from CAMZMU010000094.1 coordinate 34,123,866, forward strand.
ATGAAAGTTGCGTACATATCTCAGGAATATGCGTGATTTTTCTCAGAATTTTTTGAATTTTCTACAGGGAGATAAGCTCAAATCCGTGACAGCTAAAAATCTGTCACTGCGCAGAAATCCAAATCTTGCATCAACTTTCAATATAGAACTTTACTTGGCACAACATTGCGATAAAATAAAGATACAAAGGAGTTGCTACAGAAGTAACAAAAATCCTTGACTCAAAGAAAACAAAAATAACAGCAAATAAAAACGATGGGTTGTCTCCCTAAGCGCTTTTCTTTAATGCCTTTCAGCTAGGCTTTAGGATTTTAATGATGCTCGCATAAGAATAAGAGTTGAAAAACAAAGAGAGCATCAAGAGGCAAATATCAAAATCATCTGAGTCTAACCCACTTCCTATGCAGAGGAATATTGTAGTAAAACAAATCATTGAAGCATAAAGCAGCTAGCATAGGAAGATGCAACAAATCCAACTTTAAAACTTCCAACACAAAGAGAGGTATTTTAGTGACATGAAAACTTTTAAAACCATCTTTCCCTCTCTCATAATAATTTTCAATAGCATCATAAACAAACTCAACAACATAACTATCACATAAAGCATGCTTTTTATGATCTACAAACACATAACTTTTATCAAGCAAGATAGTGGGATCAAAAATTTCAAACCCACTTTTAGACATATTGAAACAAGTTGATTGATCACTCTCAATAGTAGAATTAATAATATTATCAAGCAACATAGGACCATCATCTAGAGCTTTATCATAAACATTTTCTAAGCAAACACTCTCATTACCATGCATTTCGAAATTAGGAATAAAAAGTGGATTATCATAAGACTTATCAAAATAGCATGGATTTTCATAAACAACATTGGGGGAAATATTTGGTACTTCTGTTATTTTTGCTTTCTCTTGAGTCAAGGAGCTTGTTACTTCAAATTTATCAAAAGGAGATATTTCAATAGAATCATGACATTCAACAATATAGCATTTTTCCTCCTTAGGTAGGCATGGAGGGCAATTAAATAGTGTAAGAGTTGAAGAGTTACTGTCATTAGAAGGTAGATCCTCCTTTTGTTCTTCACTCTCCTCCTCTTTTTCATCCAATGAGATCACAGTTTCAGCAATTTCCTCTTCCTCAGGTTCCTGCAAGGCACAAGTTTCATCTTTTTGAGGAAACATCCTCTCAAGATGTTCAGTAATGTAAGAATTATTATCCTTGTAGGTATCACAACAATATTTAAGTATGGCAATACATTCAGATTTATAAGGGGCATCAGTTTTATGTTCAAGATAAGAACTAATTTCAAGGGCACCCTTAAAAACAATAAACTCTTCAATTTGTTCAAGATTACCAAAATCATAGTTTCCTTTAGCATAGGCAGCCAAGGTTTCATTATCAGTATACTCACATTGGAAAGGGAGATGTTTGTGCCTTCTATAGCAAAGAGATTCATTAAAGCAGTAGGATTCATCATATGTAGAACACAAGTTCTTAGCAAAACCATTCAATCTTCTTATTTGTTCCCATAGATGTTTTCCTTTTGGAGAGAAGCGGTAATTCTTATAACGAGACCCAGTTTCATAGAGATAAGACATTGAAAACAACTAGTCATAATAGTAATTCGAAATAAAAAGGAACTAATTTTTTTGTGTTTTTGATAAAGAGAGCAAACAAGACTAAATAAAAATAAACTAAGCAAGACAAATAACAAAGTAAAGAGATTGGGTGTGAGAGACTCCCCTTGCAGAAGCAATTCTGTTTTCCCCGGCAACGGCGCCAGAAAACGTTGTTGGTGGCTCTAGGTTAATAGTGCCAGAAACAATGCTTGTACGTCACACGTCAGTTGGGAACCCCAAGAGGAAGGTATGATGAGTGCAGCAGTAAGTTTTCCCTCAGTATGAAACCAAGGTTTAATCGGACCAGTAGGAAAACGAGGTTTGCTTCGAAGGTGTTGGTGGAGGAGTGTAGTGCGGCGCAACACCAGGGATTCCGGTGCCAACGTGGAACCTGCACAACACAACAAATTACTTTGCCCCAACTTAACAGTGAGGTTGTCAATCTCACCGGCTTGCTGAAAACAAAGGGTTAAACGTATCGAATGGAAATGATGTTTGTTTGCATAAAACAGTAGAGAACAATGATTGCAGTAGATTGTATTTCAGATGTAAAAGAATGGACCGGGGTCCACAGTTCACTAGTGGTGTCTCTCCAATAAGATAACTAACATGCTGGGTAAACAAATTACAGCTGGGCAATTGACAATTGATAAGTGCATATAACATGCATGTGTGAGTTGTGGTGTCTACTATGAGATTCATTTGGGCATTACGACAAAGTACATAGACCGCTATCCAGCATGCATCTATGCCTAAATAGTCCACTTTCCGGTTAACATCCGTACCCCTTCCAGTATTAAGTTGCAAGCAACAGACAATTGCATTAAGTAATGTGCGTAATGTAAACAATACATTCATCCTTGAATAAAGCATTGCTGTTTTACCCCTAGTGGCAACAACACATCTACAACCTTAGAACTTGCTGTCACTATCCCAGGTTAAATAGAGGTTGAACCCAACTATCATGCATAAATACCCCTCTTGGAGTTACAAGTATTCACGTGGCCAAGGCTTCAACAAGTAACGGAGAGCATGCAAGATCACAAATGACATAGACATGATAATATAATATTCAGCTCCACATAGGTATCAATATAAGTCAGATCCCAGCAAACACAACATGTAGCATTACAATAAGATGATCTTGATCATGATAGGCAGCTCACAAGATCTAAACATGATGGCACAAGTGGAGAAGACAACCATCTAGCTACTGCTATGGACCCATAGTCCAAGGATGAACTACTCACGCATCACTCCGGAGGCGGGCATGGCGATGTAGAGCCCTCCGGTGATGATTCCCCTCTCCGGCAGGGTGCCGGGAAGAGCTTCAGAAACCCCCCGAGTTAGGGTTGACGACGGCGGCGGCAGCGAATATGTTCTGGATGAAAGGCTCGGTGTTTTAGGGTTTTCGCGTCTCGGGGAATAAATAGGCGAAGGGGCGATGTCGGCGGACCCCCGAGGGGCCCAAACCACACCAGGCGCGGCTGTGGGCCCACCGCGCCACCTGTGGTTTGGCCACCTCGTGGCTCTCTTCGTCTCTCCTTCGGACTCCGTGATGTGCTGGAAAAATAGGGACCTGGCCTTTTGTTTCGTGCAATTCCGAGAATATTTCCAGAAGTAACTTTCTGAAACCAAAAACAGCAGAAAACAGGGAACTGGCACTGTGGCATCTTGTTAATAGGTTAGTCCCAGAAAATGCATAAAAGTGATACGAAGTGTATATAAAACATGTAGCAAATGGTATAATATAAGCATGGAACAGCAGAAATTATGGATACGTTGGAGACGTATCAGCTGTCACATGCAAAGCTTTCAACATGCTCCTTTTAGTTGATATCATGTGCTTTTGTCTATGGATGCCTATCATGATGGAATGAGGTGGAAATGAAGTAGTTTAAATGAGTTTGTATAAATGGTTAGAGAGACGCCTGGGCCGCTAATCTAAGCCATGCATCATTCATGGTGGAAATTTACTTACATGCTATGGTGAACCGTCTATGATGCACCTTATAATAAAAAGCTATTCCAATGGTAAATAAAAAGGGTGTTGAGGTTGTTCATCTTGTTTGTTTGTCTTGTCATTTTGATATGGACTTGTTCCATATCCTGGGACAAGAGGCACCCCAGTTGACGCTCTTGATGATACTATTATTACTTACAATGATAGAACTTGAACTTGCTTTGTTTTCTAAGTTGAGTAATCATGGTGTAGGTACTTATATTCAAGGGCATGAGACACCTAACCTTTACTTTATCAAGCACACTACTCATATTTGCTTTCACATTAAACTTTAATCATTGAAGATGCTATGATAGGGGTAATGAGAGCTTGACACCAAGAATTCCACATTGCAATCATTAACTTAAGTAGAAGAGTTTGAAGGTTGGATGAAACTTATGCATGATTTACCTCTATTCACTTATACATCTTCCAAAGTGTCCACCAAACATATTCAGATTTTCATCATCACTCTATGACCAATGTAGGATGTTCTTACTTATCATTATGCATACATGTGGTCCATATTACTTTCTTTCATGTTACACTTTGTGAGCTATCATTGAGCATCCTTACATTGAATACTTGATATCACTTCATAAACTATCTTGCATATTGCTACTCCTTTTAAGAATGAATCATTTGACTCTATGTAGCAATAGTAATCATCTTTGATATCCATTGTTAGTATTAAATTGCAAAGTCCATGTTAGTTTTATCACCTTCATACTCGAGGACGAGTATAGGTTAAGCTTGGGGATGTTGATGCATGTAAAATGCATACATGAACTTTGCATTATTTTACTTATATTCCAATCATATTTGCATCATATAAGGGTTATATCAATGTTTTATAATGATTTTGGGAATACTTCATAGTTTTCCCATTTATTCGGAATTAACCCTGTTTTCCAGAAAACGTCTTTTTTTAGTGTTTCAGACTTTCCGGGAGCTTCGGGACTCCAAAAAGGGCAAGGCCAAAGAAAACGGTTCAGAATTTTCGAGACAAACGCAATGGGCTTAAAATGAAGACCAGAAGCCCAACCAGCTGGAAATGAGAGGCCCCACGCGGCCTAAAATCCTGGCCGCGTGGGCCTACCTATTTTGGGCCTCGGAGCTCCGCCGCCGTCGATCTTTGCTCCACCGACCTAGTCGTGACCTAAAAACGCCTATAAAAATTGTCCCCCGAGGGTTTTCGAGACGAGGCGGCAGAGAAACAGAAAACCACGAAACAGAGAGTCAGAAGGCTGCCGCCGGAGAAGATCGGAGGGGGAAACACCGCTGGAATCACCTCCGAGGGCTCCACCCCCCTCCGGCGTGTTCATCATCAACATCTACAGCAAGATCATCTCCATCTCCCCACTGTAAACTCTTGGCAAACATGATGTATGATGCAATATACTTTTCCCTTGATCTATTGTGTCTCTCCATCTATGTTTGAGAAGTGATTTGTTCATGGCAATAGTGAAATAGTTCGTTGTTTGGTTGCATACAAGTTTTGTTATCTTTATGATTGTCTTGATGTACAATATATGAGTGCACGCATATGTTGGGGAATGCATGTAAGGTGATCACCGGTAAGGTAATGGAGTGAGGGTGACTTGGGAGGACATGTAAACCTGAGACCGAATCATGAAGTTACTTTATCGGGGATATATATAGGGGACCTTAGAACTAAGGCTATGGTGGGACTTCTATGTCTTAATAACTCTTGTGCAGTCATTTACTTGGCCATAAGAACCATCATAAGGGGTTTAGTTCATTTACTTGGCTACACCTATTTATGGCTCCTTCCTAGAAGAAACAATTAAGACTGAAACATGTGCTTCACTAATTGTGACAGCCACACGAATGAAATAACAATTGCTAAAACATTTGCTCCCTTGAGATATTTGCTACTTGAGATCTTTGCTACTTGCTACTTGAGAAACTTGTTTGAGAAAACTGCTGAGAGAAACTTGCTCTAAGAAACTTGCTACTAGATAAACCCATTCCACGTCACTTGCTTCCATTAGTTAGATCCTTTCATATTTATTGCTTTGCATAAAAGGCCATATAAGAGGTTATAGGGCTTTAGAGAATAGATAGTTTACCTTCAGCTCCTCGGGTTCGACACTCAAATACTTATCGAATAGTGCTACAGTGATTCCTTGCTCTTGGGGATTATCAATGATGCATGGCTTAGATTAGCGGCCCAGGCGTCTCTCTAACCATTTATACAAACTCACTTCATTTCCTCATTATTTCACCCATGTAAGCATCCATAAACAAAAGTACATGATATCAACTAAATGTGATGATGTGCAATGTTGAAAGCTTGCCATGTGATAGCACATATGAGCTAACTCTCAACCAAAGATATTTGTCAAGTCCACAACATCATAATTTTAATCACAATGGGTCATATTTTATGTATGCAATGAAAGTAAAGTGTGCATCAAGTTCGGGAGAGCTATATAACCAACTTTTCCCACAACAATTAGCAACATAACCATTTTCATTCAGAGTATAGATAACACAAATATCATGATAAACATACTCGGAATAGCATAAAGCTAATAGGTAGATATGGTGGACTCACTGGAAAAACTTTGGTTGATGGTGTTGGAAACAAGTTTTTGCTTGTTGGAATTTTTGGGCTAGCAAGAGGGAGAAAGTTGACCATCTAAATGCATGCATGAGTGTCCATAGAACTAACTAATCCATGTTAAAACAAGGTATAATAACATTTAGTATCAAAACATGAATAAAAGATAGCTCTTGATAAAATATTTGCAAATTATTACTCATTAACAAGCTCATGAATCATGCAATTATATGTATCTTTTAAAATTAACTCCAACATCCCTTTTCCCAATCTTATAATAGCATCCAACATATTTCAACCCAAATTTCCAGTAGCTCTCTCATATATAAATGATAGTGTGGTGGTCTCACAAAATAAAAATCTAACCTAAACAAACAAAAAGACGCTCCAAGTTTATGCGATAAAGTGTTTCGATCGAAAAACAGAAGTTAGACGTGTGCAAACCGAGAGTGTGTAGGTCCAGTGGGGTTGTCTTCACATCCCCAAGCTTATGGTATTCACCATACTTGGATAGCTCTTGGTGCATCTCCTCTAATCCTTGTGAAAAAACTTCAAAACACCGTTTCTCCCATTTCTTTTTATGTGGGGCACATTAGTAGTGATAAACAAATATATTTCTTGCTGCATATAATCCATAGACAAAAATTTATATGAATGTCCAGAACATGTATAATGTTGTATTCCTACTCATAAACTCAATTGGATCAAAAAGATTCATGTTAAAAGTTCTAAGCATGCATCAAACAAAATGGGACAGAATCTGTCCAGAAAAACAGCAGCAGCTAAACGTATTTTTCTACCCTACTTAACTTTGTCGGAAAATTCCTAAAAAATTCATGCATACAGAGGATGAAAAGTTGCTACTACAGTTTAAATATGAGCTCATTCGGAGTTACAGAATAAGAATTAAAAATCATACTGTGCACAGATTCGTACAGGAATAATATCTCCGAACGCTATAAGCAACTTTTTCATACCAAAATGAGTAAAACTTGGCACTTTATTAAACATTCTAGAATCTAAACTAAACACTTAGTCTCTTGTTACAGCAAGAGGACACAAAGAAAATAAAAACAACCGGGTTGCCTCCCGTAGAGCGCTTTCTTTATAGCCATATAGCTAGGCTTCTTACTTGATGTTCATGAAGGTTGAAGCTCATGAGGGAACTTATACTTTGATGTGTCCCTCTTTCTTGGAAAGTGTTCATGCATAATACCAGGATCCCATGGTGTTCTCAAACTAATCAAAATAATAGTCAAGTTGAACCCTAGTTGAGAGAAAAACAAAACACAAAAGTAATAACAACGAAGTCTAACTTTCTTTCTATGCATTGGCATTTTGTATATGAATGAATCACCATAAATAGAAGTTTCCCAATGCATATTAACAATATTTACTTGCAGCATATAATTATTAGCATAAAGAGGGTTCTTATCACCTCCTCTTTCATAATAGTTGCAAGTAGTAGAAATAAATTCAGCCATATAACCACAAGAATCATTCAACTTAGATAATTTAGGCACATAAAGAGGATTATTAAATTTATTATGGAATTCATTAGCATGCTTCCCTCTTTCAAAATAGTTAATAAGATCAATATCAAGTTTACTATCATGATTGCAGCAAAGATTTGGAACTAAAGATAGTTGCAAATCACATAAGTATTTCTCAACATAAGCAAATTTCTCCTCTATGGTGTAGTTAGGAGAATTCAGAAACAAAGTAGGACTCTCATGAGTAAGAGTAACATCACAAACAACAAGTATATCATTTTTATACTCACATAATTTAGTAACAACTAAACATGGAGGTTTATCAATAAGCATAGGACCATCATCTAAACCATTATCATATAGCATATTTAAGGAATACTCCTCATTATCATCAATAAGTTCACTAGTAGTATTAATAGAAAGTAAAGGAGCATTATTAGTTTCATCATAATAGCATGGGTTATTATATAGGACCATAGAATTTTCAGTTTCACACTCATCATAACATGGTTTTCATAAATAACAAAAGACTTTTGAGTTTGAGTGCTACTATCAAATGTTGATGGTGAAGTTGGGAGATCCAATTCTTCCCCAAGCTTAGGTTGGAACACATCCATTTCAATCTCCTCTTCACATACTTCCCCTTCCAAGCTTATGTTTTCATCATCCTCTTGGGGTTGCACGGGCATCTCCAAGCTTAAGCTTTTGTCATTTTCTTCCTGCAAAATATTAGAGCTTTCTTTGGCAACTCTCTTCCTTGTGTCAACAACATAGATATTTTCATTAAATTCAAGTATGCATAGATCAAGGATATTGGCAATAAAAACTTTAAATTGAGAAGCTATAGGGCAGGTTTCATGTTCATCAATGAAGGTGTATAATTCATAGGCTGCCATAAAAATAACAAATTCCTCTACTTCTTCCATCCCTAAGTGAGCATAATTCCATGTATGATAAGTTGCAATAACATGTTCTCTATTGGAAGGGCATTGGAATTCAAAGTGTCTAAAGTATTCAGAGCAACAAGTTTCTTCCTTATGATAATTAAGCAGCACACTAGCAATTTTATTTAGAAGCTCTATGTATTCTCCTAATCTTTTCCCTTCCTTTGATTTTCTAAATTCAGCAGCCATCATGGCGTTTTCATAACAGTTTTCCATTTTCTAATTTTTTTTGGGTTTTTGATATATAAAACTGAAAGTAAAACTAATGAGAAACTCACAACCAAACAAGTTTAAAGGAACCTCCCCAAGCTTAGATGATTGCAAGATATAAAACAAAAATAAATCTAAAGTCTAGTGCACACAAGAATAGGAAATTAAGCGCTACGCTCCCCGGCAACGACGCCAGAAAAGTACTTGATAACCCCTAAGAGCAGGGGATCACTGTAGCACCTCTCAATGTGGAAGTAAGGTATCGATCCGCAGGAGCAAGAAGGAAAAGTTATCTATTCCCTACAACTAAAGTGTCACAAGTTTTAGTTGATTATGCACTAAACAAGTTTAAAGAACAAGATGGTTGATTTAATGGATGGAAGTTTAACGTAACAAAACAAGAATGTGAAAGTGTCCCAATCCTCTTCAATGCAAGACAAAGGTTTTCTCTTATAGGAACAATGGACATGGGTTCATGGGTTCACTTAATCCTCTCTCTCTCATCTACGGTGATTATCATGTTATAGATAAAGTACACACAATTGTCATGTTTTAATGGTAGCTTTTATGACGTCTATATGTCCTAAAACACATAGTTGAAAGAAGTATTCATTTGTGTTGCTATGTCACCCTCGTAAGGCTAGCGTGGTTGCTGTCACTCCCACATCATACTCTTCCTTTTTACCCCCAGATAAAGGATGTTGGGCTGTATTTCACATGTCACTCAATACATATGCCGTGTCACAGCGGCCATCCCGTACCTACATACATCATACTTCATAATGGACAATATTCTAAACACTAGTGCAATGATTCATAATTCGTGTGCATGACCACATCTCTCTCATCTATCCACACTTGGTGGTGTCAATCACCTCATGACAAGGATAAACAAGGCATTATGCATAAATCAAACCATCACATGCATCATAGAATATCTCCAAAGTATGACAAATCATAAAAGCTCCAACACAACGGTAAATGTATAACAAATCATCTCATACCACAATATCCACCATAGGAATTACAAAGATAGTTCCATAATCATGCAAGGCACATCATATGGATTTCAACAATGGTCATACATAGAGAGATTGGATCAAGTTACCACCACAAACCCAAGGTCCAGGGGGTGGACTACTCCCTCTTCATCATGGAGACGGTGGAGAAGTCGTTGGAGAAGATGGAGACCACGCCGGCAGCGCCCCGCCGGAGTTTTCCCCCTCCAATCTGCAACTCCAGGTCTCTGTTTCGGTGTTTCTGTGTTTCTGCGGCGCGTCTTCCAGAGAACGTCGGGGACTATTTTTATAGGCGTTTTTTAGGTCAAAACGGAGTCGGTGGAGGAAAGATCGACGGCAACGGAGCGTGGGCCCACCTCTTTTGGCCCTCGGGGCTCCGCTTGTTCACTTCCTTCGCCCCCAAGTCTTCTTCCTTCCAAATATTGACGCTCGTAAATTTGCAGGTGATTTGGACGTCGTTTGGGTCCCTGAAACATTAAAGGAAATAAATAGGGTTTTCTGCCTGCGCAGTGTTAATTCCATAAAAAATAGGAGACATGTCAAATATTCCCAAAATCATTATAAAATAGTGATATAACCCTTATATGATGCAAATATGACTGGAATATAAGTAAAAATAATGCAAAGTTCATGTATGCATTTTACATGCATCAGTAGCCCGTGACATCTTCTTAGGAATCTTTCACTCTTGAAAGGATCGAGTAGGTTGACTAGAGGGGGGGGGGGTGAATAGGCAACTACAAATTTTATTTTTCTTTTAATACAAATTCGGGAATTGCTCAAATATAAGTTCTCTAGATATGCAACTAGATGAACAATCCTATATGATGAGCAATAAACAAGCTAGCAAGATATTCTACACAAGATAAGCTAGCAATACGAGTAAAGGAAGGTTAAGAGATAACCACACGGTGACGCGGAGATGTTCTACCGAAGTTCACTTCCCAATGGAAGCTACGTCTCCGTTGGAGCGGTGCGGAGTCACAAAGTGAACTCCGAGTAGCCTTGATATGGCACACCGTATCTCCCTCGTGTTATCCTCCGATGAGGAGATCCACGAGCCACTATATGATGCCCTCGAGGTCGACAACAAACCTTTACAAGGATGAGGCACACTCCACAACCGAATTGGAGGCTCTCACCAAATTCCCGCGGCTCCCAAAGCCACAAGAATCACAAGGCCGGGTCGCGTCTCCACAACTTAATTGGAGGCTCCCGGCTAATCCTTGTGGCTACCAAAGCCACAAGAATCACAAGTATCTTCTAGGTATCCAATGTATCAAGTTACACAAGATCTACAAGTGACTAGGTCGATGTAGACAAATCGGCTCGGTGGAGATGCGGATCTAGGGCTCCTCCTTCACTCCTCAAAGTATCAACGTGTTTGAGTGGTTGGAGTGGGAGCTCTAGTAGATTGAAGCTTGCAACAATGGTGGAGAGAGAGTGATGAATCAAGCTTGGTCAACCGGAGGTAGGTGGAGGGGTATAAATACCCCTCCCAGAAATCTGGCCGTTGGAGCTGTAAACAGCCCGCAGCGGTAGTACCGGGCCTCGCCCGGTAGTACCGGCTGACAGGAAAATGACGGCCAGGCGCCAGACTGGTCAACGCCCTCTCCACACGCGCATCGGTAGTACCGGACCGCCTGGTCCGGTAGTGCTCCCCACCCAGTAGTATCGCGCTTACTACCGGGGCTACTACCGGATCAAATCGAGCGAGTCCAGAGAGCTTTTGGAGATCCGGTACTGGGCCCGGTACTGGGCCCGGTAGTTCCGCATGGCAGAACACCCGGTAGTACCGGGGTGAACCCGGTAGTACCGGCTGACGCTATGAAGACCGCTTTTCTTCCTTTTCTTGAGACAAAACCTGTGCAATATTAATTGATACAATCCTGCACACTTTTAGCACACACATTAGACATCTAAGTGTGTTGTCAACAAACATCAAAACACTGTGGGGAAGGATATGTCCTTTCAACTCTCTTATACCTTTTTGAGTAAACCAATGACAATGGGGGAGAGATAACTTTCAAAGTCAATCAAGGAATTAGAGGCTAGATACAGGATCAAGACCATCAAGACCTTTTTTTTCTCATGGAAAGATCCTGTAACTACCCACTGTGACGAATACAATTCTCTAGAATTATTCTTCTGATCACATCTCAACGTGTATTATGATTACTATGTCACTCACGCATATTGATCATAGTGCATATATTGTCATAGTACGCACATATATGATTCCATGATTGAGGGGGAGTTTGTCACATTCCTCATGTTATGTGCACCTGCAATTCAATGTAATTTATAATAGTGCACACATCCAGGGGGAGCTTCCTCAAGATTCATGAAATCGTAATAAGATTAGTTTCATCACTTCCATATCTTTGAAGCTCTTATCATGTAGTCATTGATCATCCAAAAGTGGGGAGATTGAAAGTGCAGATGGACTATTACTTGTTTTGAGTGATCAACAACATCAACATGATTCTCTGAGGAAAAATCATTTTATCCAAGTATCTACATTTGGTTTAACCACGGGTTTAATGATCCATCGCTTTAATGCAAATATCATATGGATCCTCTTAACCATATATCTTCTAGATCCTAGGCTAACAAAACTCAAGTCGGTATCTCTTGAGGAATCGACATACTCAAGGATCAAGGAGCAGTGACAGTCTTATTGAATATCTTTTGCATTGCCCACTTGAATATACTCCAACCTAAACACCAGCTCCGCACATCTATATCAACATATCCTGAGTTGGTTCAAGACCTTGCAGACAAGAAGAAACATAGGAAGATCCGCGGGGGACTCAAGCAATAGAGCCGTCTTCATCAACATCAGGCGCTTGAGTATACCTCCATGAAGACAGCGTTGAAGACATGCACCTACACGAGAACCTCAAGCACTACACACTTTATTTGCATGATGCAAAACATATAAGGTGCTACTTGAGGTACTATTTGCTGTGCGGTGATAAATTGAATTCTTAGTCACCAACACTCATTGATTCCTGGGAAGATGAAAGTTGAATCATTTCCGAATGCACCCTTTGGCCATGTACAATGCAAGGTGCTTATACAAGTGCTTAGGAAAATAAACCAGATTGTAATTAAGCACACGTGTCTATTTACACAAGACAAATGCTTAACTAGGCAACTCTCCAATAGAAATAAGCATTGATGCTTATAAAAAGGTTTCATTTATTTTTATTAGCACCTCACTAAACACCTTGCATTGTAGACCTTAGAGGGATTTTAGTTTTTCGCGCGAACTTATGAGGCACGAATCCCGCATAGCCACATGTTTGATAAATATTTATTAGGTAATTATTTATTTATTCGGTAGTGAAAGAAGGAATGTCATAATTAGTGTCCCATAGTTATTCTGGCGATCAAATTTTGGTGATTTATTGTTAATTGTTTGGTGGAAAAAGATAAAAGAATGTAATAACTAGTGGAAAACAAACCAGAAAGTGTCTTTGCCTTCTGAGTTCCAGTGCTCCCTCCATTTTAAAATATTCAAAAAATATATTTACGTGTTTCAAAAATTTGGACATAAGTCAATGATATATCCTAAATGCGTGAAAATTGTAATGCAAATTATTCGTATTATGGGCTACACAAAAATTACAAAATATGATAAATTTAGAGATTTAAAAATATGCATACTTAGATCCACACTTTTTGTCATTTTTGTGTAGCTCAGAATAAAAGGTATTCAAAGTCAAAAGAGAATTCACGTGTGTGGGATACACAATTGGCTACATCACATTATTTGAACTTAAATTTTTGTGTAGTTCATTTTGTTGAAACTCGTAACTATGATTTTCAATTTTTTAAAAACATTAACATGATCGTTGGAGCTCGGGGGTAAATATGAGTAACCACGTATCATATGATTCATGAAATATTTTTTCTTTGTATGAGCTCAGACATATTTATGTAACTTTATCTTCCTGATATTTGTATGAAAATTGCAGGCTGCGCTAGCTTCAAGCCGTGTGCGTAAGTGGGGAGCACTGATGGAACCAAACCTCTCATAGGAGAGAACTAAGTCACCTAAGCATCTAGTTAACACTCTGATTGTATTGATAGCGACGATAGCGCATATCATGGCAATTCTTGAAGGGCGCGTTTGGTAGCCTGCAAACGCCTAGACCAGGCCCGCCAGCTGCAAAGTCCTTGAGTTTGGATGCCTACACAAGCTCCCGGGCCAGGCCAGCATGCCCATCAAAGCAGCCTCGGGCCAGACCCGAGAGGCACGCTCAGATCGACCGTGCCCCTGGAGCCAGGCTCCCGGGGTGCGACCTCGAGGAACGCCGCGTGGGAGCTGCTGCAGGCGCCGGAGAGGTGGAGATGGCGCGAGGACGAAAAATCCGGCGGGAGAAATTTGGCCCCTCACCGGCACGCTATTTCGCCTCCCTATTTAGTTCCTCCGCGCCGAGGAACGAAATCGAAAACACCATTTCCCCCCTTTCGAGCTCCATGGCGATGGCGAAGGCGGGGTGTTCTTCTTCCAAGGCGGGAGAAATCCCGTCGTTGGAGCTCGTCCTCAACAACTCTTCTGCTCGCAAGGTCGCGGCAGAGGTCGACGGCGGCACAGATGTTGTGCGCAAGGAGGTGATGGATCTCGTCCCCAACAAGGTGGTGCTAGATCTCGTCGGCGGGAACTCTCCTCGGACGACCGCGACTGTAAGAACCTTTCCCCTTGTTCTTGTATTAGATCTGCAGTAGATTGAATGGTAGCTTCGTTGCTTGATACTCTGTTTGTCTGTTAGATCTTTGCCTTAGTTCGGTGTACTATCATCATCTTGATTGACATAGTTGCTAGTTGTATGATTGCGTTGTGTTCGTCGTCATTGTAGGACATCGGTCAGCCTAGCTCTCCGGATCCTGATCTCTATGCTCCGTCATTACGCCATGCTCTACCTGACATGAACGCAATCCCTCTTAGTTATGCTCTTCCAGCCGATGAGTCTGCGAAGCCACTGCCTGACTCGTATGACAATGCAATTCCTCTTTGTTTCACTCCACGTCCTCAAATGGTGTGGTCAGCTTCAATGTCCATGTTCGTTCTGAATAGGGTTTGTGAGCTCGTCCACAAGGGGATCCGTTTTGAAAGAGTGTTCAAAGAGCACTACATTAACAGAGTGAGTAATGATGTTCTTGACTTCACTGGGATTACTGTCAGCACTACACAGATTTACAACCATCTTCGGAAGTGGAGAATGAGGTGGCTTAGGATCTCTCGTCTGGCCAAAGTTGAGGGGGTGATTTGGTGTGAGCATTCCACGACATTGAAGATGGACGGCGATAAGTTGATTACGCACAGCATGGTGAGATAGATCAACTCAAACTCTGTGTTCATTTTTGGCTTGTATAAACTGATACACATCTAACATTCTACCTCCTGAATCTTAGGTGCATCCCAAGGACGAGGAGCTGCTGAACAAGCCCATCATCAACTATGCTCGGATGAAGACTATCTACTCAATGACGAACATGCCGGCTCCTACTGTCTACAGTCTGACGATTGTGATCCAGGCTTTGAACTACCTTGTCGATCACGAAGATGAGCATTGCCTCTACGCGGACATGACAGACACGGAGAGGAGGTCCTGGTTGCGTGCCTACTCCCACAAGCAGTACGCCATAGCCCCTTAGAACATGAGTAGATTTGGTTCCTGGTTTGTAATATTTTGGGAGGTGGTATATGTTAACCCCTGTACTAATGAACTTGAGATGAAGCACGCCCGGTGCGTGCTTCACTCGTGCTGCAAACTACGCTATGATCGTGATGAACTAGTATGACATTCTGAATTTGTGTGTGATAAGTTCAGTTTGATTTCTGTCTATTCCATGTTCAGTTTGTGCTGGGTAACCTCACCACTAGTGGGAATAGGTAACCACAACAGATCATTGCATGCAACCAAACAACGAGCATTTGCACGGAGCTAACCCGAAATGGATCTTTGCACGCAACCAAACATCAGGCTCCTGTTTTTCTCTTCGTGCAAGGAATGGACCATTGAGCAACCAAACGACATGCATAACATGGTCTAGAGGCTCCATAAGCCAGACCAAGCCCTCCACAGCCTGGTCTGGCCGGGCGCCAGAACAGCTGCAGGCTACTAAACGCGCCCTAAGTATCAATAGGATATGGAAACCAGGTTGAGGATGTTGGATATTATATGCATGCATAATTATGAGACTTAATGGATGTGCGCATGTTTGTATGTAGATGCCCGGAAGTTTTTTCTCTTATCCAAAAGAAAACATTACGAGTTTGAAGCCTGAATTCTGTGAAGTCCACTTTCACTTCTGGGTGTATATGCACCTGGTATATAAAAAACATGTTGGATCCCTATTGAAATGTGATGCACTAAGTATCACAACATAAATTCAGCAAGAAAAGAGGAAATTGCACCAAGACACGTATCTAAGGGTCAAATAACCACAACTCAGGGATAACAAAGAAAATCCTAATCGTGACGATTAGCTACTTATGTGGTTTTGCTAAATCTCAGGCGACTGAGATTTTCTTAAATTTTGGTCACTCAAGAAAAGTGCAAATCGTAACTCGTTCCACTTGCATTTTTCTGGAAAAAAAGGTGCAACTGAAACGAGTTATATTTTCACTGATCGCAAGAAAAATCTCAGTCGGATGAGATTTAGACAAAGCTTACTTATATATCAACTAAATAATTGCATGTGCGTTACAACAGCTGCATAAATATTCTATTGGGTTAGCCCGTGACGTCTTCCTCATAATCTTTCACTCTCTTCTACTCCCTCTGTTCGGAAAAGGATCTCACAAAAATGAACTATAGATAGACCATTTTTGTGACATCCTTTTCCGAACGGAGGGAGTACCTTTTTGAGTAAACCAATGACAATGGGGGAGAGATAACTTTCAAAGTCAACCAAGGAAGAAGAGGCTAGATAAAGGATCAATACCATCAAGACCTTTTTCTTATGAAAAGATCCTGTAACTACCCACTGTGACGAATACAGTACTCTAGACTTATTCTTCTGATCACATCTCAACGTGTATTATGATTACTACGTAATTTATAATAGTGCACACATCTAGGGGGAGCTTCCCCAAGATTTATGAAACTGTAATAAGATAAGCTTCATCACTTCCATATCTTTGAAGATTTTATCATGTTGTCATTGATCATCCACGGGGGGGGGGGGGGGGGGGGGGGGGGGGCGAGAGAGAGAGATTGAAAGTACAGATGGACCTATCACTTGTTTTGAGTGATCAACAACACCAACATGATCCTCTGAGGACAAATCATTTTATCCAAGTATCTGCAGGAACATAGTCGATCCCAGAAGACCATTTGGTTTAACCATAGGTTTAATGATCCATCGCTTTAATGCAAATATCATACGGATCCACTTAACCATATACCTTCTAGACATCATGTGAAACACCTAAAACATCTTATATTTAGGAATGGAGGGAGTAAGAGATAGTATCAATCTATACATTATAACTATCTTCATTTACTATCATGCAACTCTTAGGTTAGTGAAGAGAGACATGCGGGTTACCGTAACCTGTTAATCAAGTGGCTGTAATTTGCCTATAACCTATGTCTGGCAATAATCTTGCAATTCTCTCCGCAAAAAGTTGTCTATTATCTAAAAGTTCACTCCTTAGGAGCATTGATTTCACCATTGATAAATCATCAACCGGTGAGATTGATACATAAAATCAAAACAAAATTCTAGTACGGTATGCATGAAATCAACACCGTCAGATAAGGTGTCAAATGAGATCCCACCAATGTCCCACTTCTAGTTCATTTGTGAATTTATAGTTCAAATTTTGGTCCGACATTTTGAACTAAAACTCCCATATGAATTAGAAGTGGGATATTGATCCCACTTGCATCTCTACCATCGGATCAAAAGACAGAGCGCAGCCTCATGCATGAAAAGTGAGAGAGAATTTTTTTTTTTTTTTTTTTTAAACACAGTACAACGCAGACGCTCACATACACGCGCATACACTCACCCCTATGAACGCACACACGCACACCCTACCCCTATGAGCACCTCCGAGAGACTGAGCCGGCGGTTGGGTCTTGAGATTGACGAAGTCACCACGGGCGCCTCGCTGTCGACGGGAACGTCGCCTCCCACTGAAGAATATTCCGCCTAAATGAGAAACACCAGCGTCAAACCTGGGGTTTGAACTCTGGTGGGCTGGGGGTACACCCACCCTCCTAACCATCTTGCCACGGGCTTAAAACAGTCACTAAGATGTATACTGAGAGGGATGAACATACCACCATCGATATCGATCCAGAGCTACCTAGTATATATAGAATTGTACGACTGACACTGCGTAGATGAAATCTGCGAGACGAAGCTCATATATCTGAGGCAAACAGATTTCATTTCATACTACTAGTAGACAAATAAAGAAACACTTACCCTAGCCTCAGGTACAAGTGTAGAACAATTAACACTGATACAAACCTGCCATTTATTAGCTCCTGGTCAGAGAGATACTGTACTACATTTGCTTAATTCTTCAGCAAGATACATAGCACAATCTTTGTACGCAACGATCAATTGGACCAATCCATCCTATATAATTAAGCCAACTGCTTGATCGGCGGGATTGCCTAGTACGGCGGCCGTGCATGCTGAGCTTGAGCCCATGCAAGCCCCTCGTGGCCGAGCTGCAGCCCGGCGCCCCCCGGCATCATGTTTGGGGACAAGCTACCACCGAACATGGGCATCGCCGACGGATCCACGGGCATTCCCCCCATCAGTGGAGGCATCTGCCCCTGACCACCACGGGCGCCTGCAGCTTCCTCTTCCTCGGCCTCCTCGTCCAGCGGCAGCCTCTCGTAGGTGGCGTTCGCGAACGTTGACGCGATCACCATCACGGGCCCGGCCGCGGTGAGCGTCCCGACGACGCTCCCGCCTACTACCTGCCCTTGCCCGCCGGCCAGGTACACGGTCAGCCCCGTGGATCCCGGCGGCGCGGGGCCCGGCAGGAACGTGCCGGTGAGGGAGAGTATCTCGAAGCGGCCGCGGAGGGCCACCACGGAGCCGGGCGCCGCCGGCTGGCGTAGGGCGACGTCGGTGACCGTGCCGGCTCCGCTGAGCACGCAAACACCGCGCTGCCTGCGGCGCGCGAAGTGCGCGATGGACTCGGCCACGTCGGCACCGCCGGCCACCTCCATCACGTGGCTGCGCAGCGCATTCGGGCTGTCCCGCGTAATGAAGATGGGCGGCTTCGGCTTGTTCTTGGACCCGGCCGGACGGCCGCGTGGGCGACGGTTGCCGGTCACCACCGCGCCGCCCGTGGGCTCCCCGGTGCCGTTCTCTCCGCGGTCGTCGTCGGCCCCGCCGCTGCCGCCGCTCAGCTCGGTGCCGTCGTTATTCGACGGCGCCGCCATGTCCTGGGCGCCCGGGTGCTTGCTCAGGCCGGCCGGCGAGCCAAGGGATGGCTCGGCTGTCCCCGGCAGGCCCAGCCGCCCCTCATCCCACCACCTGTTCGCCAGCTTCTCCTTCTAGGGTTTCTTGCCACAGTGGCTCCTGCTGGCGACTAATTTCTTCCTCAGCAAGATCGAGCTGTTTAGCTTGGAAAAGATACAGCTGCTAAAACTCCATGTTTTAGATCTGCGTGTGTGTTCCTTTGACCCTTTTCTTGTTTCTTGCTCAACTCCTTTGCACACGAAACATGCAAGTTGCAGATAACATATATAAGCAAAAGAAATGACGAATAATAACTATATTAAGCAGCTACACTGTCTTGCAAGATCCAGGCATATTAATTTTGCTCCAGAGATCTGAGCATATGAACGAACTCCAGGAACTATAGCGATCGATCGAGGACACACTCTTAATATAATTTGCCACAAGTGTTTGGATAGTTTGATGGAAGAAGGATTGGAGAATTGAGCAGATAGCAAAGATTAGATTGTACCTTTTGTCCGTGGAGATGAGATTGCTTAGCAGCCGGCTGGTCGATAGAAGAAGAGCTAGCTGACCCGAGAGAGACGACCTCGACGCCCTCTTGTAATTTTGCTGCCTGATCCCTCTATTCCTCCTTTGCTTTGAGGGTTTCAGTGCTTTATATGGGGGAGAAGACTTAGCCAGCTACTGCGAGAGGATGGTGAGGTGAGATTAGAAATTAAATTAACTATTATTTGCATTTGTTCTATTCCAAGTTGGTACACACATGGAATATGTGTACAAGCATGAAATATAAAAAGAAAAGGAACAGGAGAAGGGTGCAAAAGGCTATGTTCACCTTTCGGAGGCTACACCTAAGTTGTTATAGTAGTAACATGATGGATGAACCCACCACAAAATTTAAGTTAATCGCCCGTTGTTCCATATATTGTTTTCTTAGACAACGCTGACTCTATATGTTCAATATATAGTAGGTTATGTACATGTTAAATGGAGGTAGAGATGATGAAGTTTAACCTACTACCTGACCGAGAATCTGCCTGTGGTAGGATGGTTAGGAGGGTGGTTGTACCCCCAGCCCACCAGAGTTCAAATCCCAGATTTGACATTGGTGTTTCTCATTTAGGAGGAATATTCTCCAGTAGGAGGTGACGTTCCCGTCGACAGCGAGACGCCCGTGGTGAATTCGTCAATCTCAAGACCCGACCGTCTGCGTTGTACTGTGTTTAAAAAAAAAACCTACTACCTGACCATCCAGTGTGGCATTTGTTTTGCATAAGTACCCAGGATATTTTTTCTGATGTTATGATTTCGTATGCACATTTACAGAGTACCACACTCACATACCGAATATACCCATCCATGGTCAACTATCGCAAAGGCTACGCTTACCCAAAAGAATCATTTACTTAATCTAGTTTTACTGTGATCCTGTATGCAATCTTAATGCAATAAAAAAAACATCTAACTTGAGGCATGTATGACAGTTTGGTAGCGTGAGTGAATTATGTACTGCACAGTGCTCCTACATCGCGGGAGTCCTGAATGCTTGGATTTGAGCACGGTATTATAGATAAATTCTTAAGAGATGACACTGTAATTAAGGAGAAAAAAGATCAATTTTGTATCTTAGCTAATATATAAGATTTTTGCACGTGATCATAGGCAAAGAAGACTACCGTCACAGTCTTCTGCAGAGATGATCCTAAAGTAATAAATGTAAGATCACTTAGATACAACGGTTAGTCGGTTAAGACACAATTTATTGGGTAGTGGTATCTTAAAATACACCACTATTTAGAATAGCGCGCTAAGAGCCAATATGTTGGGCACGGTCTAATTTCTTTTTGAATGAAATGGATTTCTCTACGATTTCCATTAATAGAAACCAAAAAGCTACAAAGGTTCCATCAGCCGCACACCGCCACCATACTTTACATGCCTGGTCAACCAAAAACCTTAGAAGGCTAAAACAGAATAAAGCACATGGTTTCTTCAGGGACAGAAACGCAAGAGCAATAACAATGTAGACAACAAAAAACTGCATACAACAAATGTCAGCAAAGTAAACTCCAAGCGAACACATCCAAACAAACAACAAATTTTGTCTTCGGGTCTTAATCGTATTCATCCTTTTAGTCTTGGTTTTCATGGCTCACAACTCTCTCTCTCTCTCACCCGGAAGAACTTAGTCGCGACCCGCTCTAATAGTGCTCAAGTTTGTAGTTCCAATATTACGGCATCCTCCATCTGGATGGACCACCAATCAATCCAATAACAAGTTTTAAAAGGTATTTCAAATCGTTCATCAAGCCATTTATTCTGAAAACATGTCATATTACTCACTTTTCATATACCCACGGACTTTCCACCACCCCCACCATTACCAACTTTCTTTTTTGTGTGTTAGAACCTAGCACCTAGACATAAAAACACTGCTAGTGTCAGTGAATCGAAAATTGAAGCCGGTTGCACAACTGACCATGTTCCATATGTACCTAGCCAATGGACATGTGAAGAAACAATGATCTATGCTCTCCCTCTGTCGACAAATAGACAATTCTATTCACAACTACCACCCTCTGAAGAAAAACATCTTTGGTCACTATACTTAAAAAATGGAGTTTTTACTCTTAGGGCATTCTTGGATATGATCAAGCTTCTAAAAAAAATCCGTCGATCTAGCTTCCATGGGCTTCGACAGCTTCGCGAACAGAACCACCAAAGATTGGCAGCGCTCCGTACCGATCGGTTGGGCAAGCCACCCATATTCTCTAGGTCGGCCTGCTCAGGACAAGGCCTTCTAACCTAGTACTGATGCATGACGAGGAGATGGGGCGGATGCGCTGGGTGGAGGTTTGGGAAAATTTGTTGCATCCATACATGGTAGGAGATCCCGTCGGCGAGTGAGCTGCGGCCGAGTGGATGGGGTCGAAGCTCGGGCAAGAAATGCGGCAACCGCAGCCAAACGACCGGAGGAGAGAATGGAAGCAATGACGAGGAAGCCACTCCCGATGGCTAGGGTTACCGGTGGTGTAGATAAGAAATGAAGGGAGGAATAGATGCGTCAGAATTAACCGTTTTCACTTGGTGGTGGTAGGGATGTTGTTATTTGATGCTACTCCGCAATTTGCTGTTTTGGGAATCTTTTAAGAGACATGCTCCGAGTTTGTACAACACATTGGTCCAACTTTGCAGATCGAGCTCCGCGGAGCGAGCCTGTTCGACACTACTCCGCATAGGATTTCTGGGATGCTGAAAGTTGGACCGTTTTCGAACATACCTTTAGGGCAAGTACAATGCAAGGTTGTTATACAAGTGCTTAGAAAAAGTAAACCGGTTTTTGATTAATCACAACTTCACGAGTCCCTATTTACACAAGACAAATGCTTAACTAAGCAATTCTCCTATAGAAATAAGCATTGATGTTTATAAAAAAATTTGGTTTATTTTTGTTAGCACCTCACTAAACACCTTGCATTGTACATGACCTTAGAGCGATTTTAGTTTTTCACGCGAACTTACGAGGCACCAAGCCTGCATAGCTACATGTAAAAGGGGTTATTGGTGATGCATGTGCCTTTTAGTTTCCTGACAGCTTTAAGTAGGACGATGAGGTTTAGTACGTTGGAGACCAGGGTTGGGTGTCCTGTGTGTTATTTTGTGGTGATCCAAATTCGTATATATTGATAAAGGCCGACTTGTGACGAGATTAGGTCAGGGCACCTATAAATACATCTTGTAAGCCGCCGTCATGGGATAAGTCGCATTGTGTAAATCCCCGACGTTTGTAACCTCACCCGATATAGTGAAGTATTGCTGGCTGGCACCCGTGGTTTTTTCTCCTCCATTGTTGGAGGGGTTTTCGACGTTAAATCTCATGTCCCCGTTGGTTGATCTTTCCGCTACTTCGTCGTTTTCTTTGCTATCGTTTATAACACTGTGTCGTGTAGTGGGTGGGTGAGTGAACATCCATACTCTTTTGAGGAAAAATATTAGGCCCAAACGTCCACTCTTTCGAGGACGGAGGGAATACATGTATGCTGATTAAACTGCTATAAGCACTCCTAAATTCATGCCGTACGTTCGTGTTCCAAACGGGGAGCGTCAGGAGATCTTATTTGACATTACTTCTCTTTTCCTTCAACGTCCCCGGTCCGGAAGTTTCATTATATTTGCCTAAACAAACTTCATTCCTTTCAGCGGAGAAGATACTCCACATGAGTGAATTATTTTTCCAATGTTGACTTTTCAATGGAGGGCCGTGTCCTCTTCATGTTAGCGCTATAATTCTAGAATTAATGGGTCAGCAGTTAATTAATCAGTGACAAATTAAACAAAGGAGGATCGAGCCAACGGTCGTTATTAGGTTCCAATCATCCGTAGATGTCAAACGTACACTCCATATAGTTACATAATGTCTAATCTGATTGGATCACTTATAGTATGCCGTGCATCCCAGCTCCAACCCATCACTTATAATCCAATCATTTCCGTGAATTTTAATATATATTTGAAATATAACATGTTTCTTAATTAGTTCAATCAATCAAAATACGACTGCTCTACAAAATTCTTAATTTTTTTGTGCCTACCAATACTGGAGAAGGACAAATCTGTTTGCCGAAGAAACGCATTTGTACGCGCACTTATAAACTACATGTAGTACAAATTAAGGGTCTTCGAGGACAACATTATCCTCATCAAATCGATTGTTGAAGAACACATGCTCACATGGAGTCCTTTAATTTGTTTAGACGGCCCCCCAAGTTAGCTAGCTAGCTAGTAGCAACACCTGTACTGTAGGCTGTAGCTCGCCATGGACAGAAGAAAACAAACACCTAGCTGCGCAGCTAGAGCTACTAGTTTATTGTTTAGGGCCATACAAAGCTCCTAATGATGCGTGCAACGGGGATCAAAGATGTCTTAATTAGCTTTAATGACAGCTCCCAGTAACAGATTATAAAAGGGCACAGATTCCTGTGGCTGGCTAATGGTGGTCCTGTCCTGGCTTTGTTTGATTGGGACCTTTGTTTAATTAGCTTAATGCAGGTTTCAAGAGCGAGCTCTTCAACTAATGTGACCCCCTCAACCTTTTTTATTAGGTAGATAAGCTCTGTCAGTGACAGGTGTCGACAGTTCAGACTTCAGAGTAGAGACATGTACACAGTGCGATGTGATCTTACTCTGCCATATACGGATATCAGCTAGGTCTATAAGTGGACGAAGATATCAATATCAATACGGATAACCGAGCCATTTCTCATGTACCAAGATTTCCTTGACCGGCACTGCTCCTTTTGCTGCAAAGCTTCTGGATTAGGGTGATTATATTGCTAAGTAATCACCTCCCCGAACCTGTGAATGGTCAGCTGGACTTGGAATCGGAGATGAAAAGTGGAGTACTAGCTAGTGGCCTGCTTACATCCATCGGATAACCTTAGCATGACCGAATTGTACTTAAATTGTGTAGGTACGGGTTGGAGAAATCATAATAATCTATTTTACATACACAGTAGGAGTTACAGATCATGGAGGAGCTCACAGCACGCCGTACAATTTAACGGTGTCCATATTAGTCATGGCACCTGTTTTGGGGTAAGCATAGCACGAGAAACAGCACAAAAAAAAAGAACGATACAATCAATAAAAAAAAAGATTGAAGTTGCTGCTCTGTCTGGGGTCGTTGGGTTAGGCACGTACACAGTTTCCCTTTGGACGTCGAGTCACCATCACAGTAAACGCGACGCAGCAAAACACCACGACCGTTTTGACATTTTGCATCCCACTTGCGTCGCAGCGGCAGCAGACAGCACCGATCTAGGACAGACAGCATCTCCCCCTGCCAAATCAATCTGATGCCATGCATGGAATTTCCCAGCAAGAACAATGCAAAGAGGATGCGAATCCTGCAGGGATATAAAGAATTTGGCGCAAGTGCGGCAGCACCAACAAGCGCATCATATATCATCACACCTTCAAGTTCAAGGCTTCAGCACACCCCCAAGTGTGTCTGGACAAACTGTGCGTGACACACGGGCAGCACTTCGCACTATGATCGACGATTCGAGAAGATGTACCGATGTTCAGGTCAGTGAGCGCGCAAAATAGCGATATACATGTGTGCGATGCAAGCAACACAACCGAGCTACCGAAATGAAAGACCAAGCAATGTATCTACTTGGTCAGATAGTATATGAGCAAGAAGACAGCGATGAAGGACGCCACCATGGTGGCCATTCTGCGACTTGATTTTGTCTCGAAAACCTATCAAGTGAAGTTCTTGTTGAGAATAAAAAAAATTAAAAGAGCAGCTGATTTTTGTATGGATATCCTTACCATCTTGAACTTGTCCACAGTGCCAGAAAGAAATCCTCTGGAAGTGTCCATATCATTACCCTAAACAGCAAAGAATGTATCAGGATGTGTCATACTGTTACTGACAAGGAAAATCAGATGTTGCGGGAAGCAAGTACCATCCGGTCCAGCATCCGGTTATGATTCTCCACTTCTTCATGAATATCGCCTGTCAACTGAAAAGACAATAGATTCAGAGAACCCACGGTTAACACCTAGCACCAGGGATTAAAATAGATTTTGATCAGGTGCATTCACGAGATTTTCAAAACTGAATTGTGCACCACAGAATTAAATCAACATCCATTATGAGGTGTCAACCAGATAGCGAAGCACACCAATAAATGCAGTTTCTGAGTTTTGAATGTAATATACTATATTAATCCTATATCACACCTAGATAAGAACACAATAAATTACCAACACAATTCCATGTAGCTATAGCATATATATGTGTTAATCGACATGGAAGTGGTATTATGAATGAGATCCGTTCAAATTTGTGTAGATACAAGTCCTAGTTGCCTGGACTAAGAATATGCAGTGCACTATTAGTACAGTTACACAAAAGTGTGAAACCCTCACCCCAGCTAAGCGCAAAAATCAACAAGTCATCTTTAATAGTTGGTACATAGATCCAGTGCTCCCTCCATTTTATAAAAATCGAAAATCATATTTATGAGTTTCAAAAAATTCTGAAAACAAATCCGGATGTAGCCAATGGTGTATCCCACAAACTTGCAAAATATCAATTTCAAATACTTTGTATTATGGGCTATGCAAAAATAACAGAATCTGATAAAATTTATAGATTTGAAAATATGCATACTTAGATCCACACTTCTGTCATTTTTGTGTAGCTCAGAATACAAAGTATTTGAAGTTGATATTTTGCACGTTTGTGGGATATACCATTTGGCTATATCCGGAATTTTCTTCAGAATTTATAAAACACATAAATATGATTTTCGGATTTTTTTTAAATGGAGTGAGCACTGGAGCTCGGGGAGCCAAAAATCTCCACTCGTACATAGACTAGTAACTTGTTAAAATTTTCATAGCTTTACAGCTTTCTACCATCTTGATGAAAGTTCATTCTTTGTAGCAGTACATATAATAAAATTATTTAATGCCAGTGCTGAGCAAAATGTATAAAGCACCTCCACTTTTTATTCTCCTAAAATAGAATTTGGCCCTTTGTAGTTTCCACTAAGTCTCCTATTCTTGCTTTTAAAGGTTCTATAAATCTGGGATGGTTCGTATGGCACCATAATTAATTCAGTGCGTCAAGCAGGCTTGATAAAGAAATGAAATAAAGCTCGTACCCTTTTGAGAATGCTGACCCTATCATGTAGGCTGTCCACAGCTTGGTCATTGTCATGCTCATGAATTTCACGAGACGAGTATACCGATCCTCTGATCCCACCTTCTTCAATACCATCAAATAAAGCAGTTCTGTGGCTGCGGAAATCCCTACAAACAACACAAACGAATAAATACGCATTATTTTCGAATGAATAGCAACTTGCGACTGGTTGTGTCTGCCAGTCCATGTTGAGAATATATATCTGGAAGTTCATTGTTTTTAATCTTCGCAGATGTAATGCATGTTATAACGTGTACATAGCCATTTGATAAACTCCATTGATCAACTGACAGAAAAGAAGTATATATGGTAATATGGAAAAAGATGGAAGAGAAACCATGATAGTCACTGAAGAAAACGGTCATGCTGGATAGGTATGCAAGTTAGAACTCTGACGAGTTTCCTGGCATAAACTTGTATCTTGGTTTACAAACAAAAACGTACAAGACTCAAAAGGGCAGCTGACTACTCACACCGCAATTTTCATAGGGATAACTACTAGTAGATCCAACTATTGTATGTTTTAGTTGTACGAGTCCACATGTGTATTAGTTGTTGTTTTTACTCCGAGAGAAGCCATTAGTTGGTCTTGGTTTTGACTTGGAACCGCCAATGGGAGCATGGGAAACAATTACAAATAGTGAGAACAACAACATTCCATATTCAGGAATATTTCAAACAAAGCAAAAGAACAGGACCAAAGAAGGTTGAATGATTCAAATTATTCAATAGAAATGTATACTATCACCAAAGTTGACACATCAAGAGAGAGAGCGTGATAAGATATGGTAAGACTCGGTCCCCTTATAATTTCTCATCCTAGTGCTTGGAGAGGCCTCTCCTTTCTTGTGCATCGTGTACTTTTTTAACTGGTCGTTTTTCCTACTCTAGTTCAAAGAGGCAAAAATCTTTTACGTGTTTGCAAAAAGAAATTAAGGAAATGTGGTAACAAAACAAGGCAATCCAGTTACCAATGCCAGAGTAGTCAACAAACTCATGGCTCATGGGTAACATTAGGAGTACATAAAGGAGGAACAGCTATTCAGATAAGTTCTTGAGTTATTCAATGCCCAATTCCATGTACTAACCATCTTTACACCACACTGCATCGAATTGGACATAAATGTTGAGCAAAGAAAACACACCACATTCCCAACCGCGGAAACATAAATCAACCATAACAGTAACAATCCGCTCGCGGCTCCCCAGCAATCACCGGCGAGGGGCAATAACTTTAGATCGCCGGGCTTAAAGATCCTTACCTCCTGGAGTTCATCGGGAAGAAGCGCGCGCGATTCCAACCCGACCGACGAGTAGGATGTAATCAACTAATTAAACCTGGGGAATCCCAAATTAACCTGCGAATCAAACGCGAGTTCTGAAAGGAATCATCAAAGGTGAAGGAGAAAGTGAGACACGGATTAGGGGATTCTCGCCGGAGTCGAACCTTGCGGTGTGTCCGTGCGGCGGTGCCGGTGCCGACGACGAGGAGGGAGATCTCAGTGGAGGCGGAACCGAACTGGCAGCCCTTCTCTCTCCTTCACGGCTATAGTATACTGTTGGCCCATTACCCGTTGATTATCAGTTATCACGGCCCATCGCTTCCTTCCCATTTTTGGCCCGCGGCACACACGATAGCCATGGCTCCGCCTCCGGTGATCGACGGCGCCGGAGAGGCCAGAATGCCAGATCAGGCAGCTTGGAGCCACCCAACGCTGCCCGACGACCGACGGAAACTTCCAGGTACGTTAAGCAACCTCGCAAACATGTACACCGGTGGCTTATGACGTATTACTCGCCATGCACAACACCTGCTCGACGATATCCCTAACGGCCGGATACAGCGTCAGGTGTCACATTAACTGAAGCTTTTACATCTTTAAGCTTATACTCACTTTCATCTTGATTGCTAACAGCAGTTGCTGTCTTCGGTGCACTGCCCAACCCTAGCTTCGTTTTGTGCATATGACTTATGAAATGAGATGCAAAGGCACTCTTCTTTTTCACTCCCCACTACTGCTTAGCGTACTGTTATCTTTATGGTCATCCTTTTATTTGTCATTCTCTGAACAAAAGACCCGGAACACCTATGTCCCATTTCAGTTTTCGGCATTCTACGACAAACTTGTGAAGTAGGGAGTCCAAATGGAGTGAATGGTGCCATATGAAGTAATTTAATGAACGAGATTAAGTTCTAAAGATGAACCTTCCTGGTCATATAAGCATTAGAACAGAGAGCCGGAGACTATTGCAAAATTTTAATTACTGCTCAATTGTTTACTTACTGCGGTACCTGAAAACCTGCCTCCATGCTTCTTGTTTTATGTTCTCCACTTTGTGTTATCATTTATTTTCGTAAAACAATGTGGATTTGCAGTTCCTCTTCAGTTCCCAAAACGACAATTTTTCATGACCACTGGTTTATTCTTTAAAATAAATAAAGAAGTGGCTATGGATGTTTGCTTCTAACATTGAAAAGCCTTCAATCTAGTGTGATTTACTGGCGCCAAATATACATCTCTTGACCTTCAGTAGATCGAGCATCTGACTTCCGGATGAAAACGAAAATGTAGGGTGTGTTTGGTTGAGCTGTAGATTCCTGAAAATCAGCTGTGGGAAATCTGCTGTGGAAAATCTGCTGTGAGAAATCTGCTGTGGGAAAGCTGGAAGCTGTTTGGTTGTAACAACTGCCAACTGTGAATTCGATACGAAATATCTGTAATGACCCTTCGCGTCTCCACCATCTCCACCCACTCCCTCTCCCTCTCGATTTTCTCCCAAAGTTTCGCCAGTAGATCCGGAATCTGGTGGAATCTGGGGTCGGACCAACTTCCAGTTTGCACTGCAGGAATCTGCTGCTTCCCAGAATCTGCTTCCGGCCTGGGAACCCTTTGGTTCAGATTCCAGCTTCCAGGCAGTGAATCTGCCTCAGGAATCCCAACCAAACACAGCCTACTAGTATCGGTAAAAATTAAAATGTAATGCGTCAATTATCTATTTCCATGTTGTATTCTTTCACTATAAAAGGATTTTGTTTGGGTCAAAAATCAAAATCCATGTACTGCTGATGCTCCTGAGAAATTTCAGTGCTACTCAGACAGAAACCATATGTCATATTCACTAACTATAAAAGTGCAACTTGAGTTATAGGCATTTTCAAGAGCAAAATAACTACATCATCACTCTGCTTGTTTTAGTAATTCAATATCTGTATTATAACACTGATTCCCACTAAGTTATTGGTACAAAAACTGTTTGAATCCTTCACGTAACTACCAAATCTATTGTCTTCTCATGCCTGGTTGAGATAGGCAGAGGCTACTGACTGAAGGTCCTCCATGTCATGGTACCCTTGAACAACGCAAGAAGGATTGGTGTTGCTATAGTCAGGCATGCACAAATCTGTCTCGTACCCTTGCGCAGATTGAGTTGAGGTATAAGTGAAGTGCTCATTTGCTGAGTATAACTGATTCTCGTTCTTTATTGAAGAATTACTTGTCATTGTTGGATGGGAAAAGAGTTGTTCGTCTGCCAGATAGCGACTAAACATATTCCCGCAGATGTTCTTTTGAGGGCTTGAGATCGAAGAATCATCTCCATACCCCTGTGTTGCCTGAGCTTTGAGAGACTCCAGTTGTGCTTGCAGATTGACCACCTGTGACAATATTTCAAGGAATACGAACAGTCAGTCTTTCTTCTTATTATTTTTGCAGTGTATGCTGCCAGTTAATTTCAAGTAACTATCTAAAAGACTAAGAAGGCTATGCATGATAAACGAATAGACGAGGAACAACAGTATGATAGTTTATCTTACAACTTTACGCTCAATTAATTTCTGCATATGTGGCACAATTTTCGCATAACTTTCGTTCTTATGATCCTTCAAAGTTCAAACTATTTTACTTCTTAGCTGGATTAGCCTTGCATCGCAAGGTATTTTCCTGTGATTCTTATAGTTTTCGCATTTAATAGAGCATATAGATGACAATTTTATGAGGTTTAGTTCCTTCGCAAAGAATGCAAAACAAGTCTGGCAAAAAAGAATGGCAAGTAAGCTTCTCATTGTACTGTACTAACTACTAACGTAGAACTTGCTTACCTGCTGTTGCAGAGAGAAGATGTGCGCGACACAGCCATATATTGGATCACAGAGCCTGGCCTGTGCCTCGTATGACATGGTGACTGCAGCCTCGCAGCGATCACTTGCAGGGAGATGCGTGAGGAGCTTTGAGGCATTGCTCGCCCCAAATACCTTATGAATGGCAGCAAAGTGTGCAGCTCCTTGCTCATGGGAGAAGTATGGGGCGAAGACGCAACCATTGACACACTTCCTGCGCAGGAACTTGCACGCACCACATGGTGAGCTAAGTCCTGTCATCCCTGGTTTTCTTGTTGATGGCTTGATGCTTCTATTGGTCTTATTCGTATTCCTTGGTACTTGTGATATGAATCATCAGTTCATCATTCTCTCCTATTTATATAGACAACCCAACACTGGGATTAGCTTAGTCTGTCAAATAATTAATTCATCTTGGTTTCCCTAGTGGACTACAAGTTCCATTATTTTAGGTCTGGTCTTTCTACTCATTACTAGCTTTGTTTAACGGGACATTTGATTTATTGATCGTTAAATGCATATGTAATCCGTAAACTGTACTCCTATTTAAGTGATATGTTAAGCATATGTTTCTACCAGTTCAGTTCGAGCAGAACACATATTTCAAAATAAATGGAATAAGAGAGATATTATGTTAAAAAGGAGGGTGTCAAACAAAAGTATTTGGTATGCATCTGTACTCATAACAAAGTGCATGTTGGATTGTTGGGTACCTTGCTCTTACTGTTTCAGAGAGATGCCACATGATTAGGTTTGATAATCAGTTCCATCAATCTTATGTGACACCTATGTGGCTAAACAGGCCGATTCAGTGGATCTCTATTCTACTCTACTAGGTTTCCTACTGCCTAAAGCATATAGAAAAAGTTAGCATTTTGCTCATGCAACTGGAGTTCTCTTTTCTGTTTTTGTGGAATTATAGTAGTAATAACATTTACCTTATAGAGAGTTTTTCTCATCGAGGCTCAGTTGAGTCACTTCTGCTCTTCTGGTTCTTTAACATTGATGCATTCCTCCATCATGCATAGTACTTTAATATTGGCAAATGACAACAATAAAATTAGGCTTGTATGAGTAGCATGCCGACATTAAGATTCTACTTTACAGATGTTTTATAATTATACAAATTAAAATAAGTAATATGTAGTCACTACCTGCCAAACCAATGGCGTGCTTTTAGTGTTCTTTCTCTTCTTCCCAACTAAGTTTTGCTGTATACCAGGCAAAACACAATTAGTGATGCTCTTCTCTTCCTAATGCCAATCTTTTCCCTGAACTAGTTCTTATTATTTTTCTTATGGCTGGAAAGTTGGTTCCTAATATTATGTTGCAGTACTGGTTATTCCAGTTTAATTATACTTTTTGCTCATTTAACTAGGTTATCAATCACTTTTAAATTTAGTTTCCTTTTCTTACAAAAAAAGGAGAGCACAATACTTAGTATGTTTGGTTCATTAATCACCACAATTATAATTTCTCCACATCAGTTGACAGCTTACGTACAACTCATAAGCCAGTACACTTTATTGATAGTTGATTTGACGCGTATTGTTGCTGGATTGGTTGACAGGGTCCATCATTTATTTTTTGGTCTGGTTAAAGTTTGTCTTTCTAGATATTTATAATTGTCACTCATTATCCTGCACTGCCAAAAGGCCCAGAGCTGCAAGATCGAAAAATAAGACAATCTGCAACATGTACTAAATAAAATCATTAGTACGATGTATTACTCAAAGTTTGGCAACAAAAATGTTCTTGTGTAAACGACAAAGGAACATGTTACTATGCTAGTATCCATGGGAACCAATCAGCATATAGCATCTTAAGTTGCAGGTGCCTTTATTGTGAAATACATGCTGCATAAATTACCTCACAAAATGAAAAATCTGATCGGTTGAGTTAATTTTAAGCTTACATTAGAGTTATGTTGTGATCATTATAGGTTCATCTACTTGTAGAGAAACGAAAGAATTTGGGATAAAAGGGGACTTAACCCTTCTTAATTTAAAGGACTGTGTGCCTTAAACTCAATACTACTTAATTTGTTAACTGGGAAATGTTTACCCAAAATTCAGATAGTGCCTCAACACAAAGCCTTTTATTCAAATGAAAAGAGTCAAAACACCCAAATTTAAGAGTAGTTGTGCATGTATGCATATCTATTCAAATGAGAAGAGTCAAAAGACCCACGTGCAACTCTTTTCGCCCAAAGCCCAAACTGTATGTTATTATGCAAGCATGCATCATCATACTCTTTGGAGTTCAGAGAAGGGTAGGGAACCAAGTGAAGTGGTCAGTGAGTTGGGAACTTAAAGTGGAACCGTTGGAAATCATTTATGTATCTGGAGCTTTATGATTGCATGCTGATCTGTTAGTACCATATGCGACTAGTTTAATAAAGAATGATTACTACCATCATATGCATCATGTTTTCTCATGACATGGAGGCATTTAGGTTCTCCATGACTAACCATGTCTGTGTTGTTATGTCTGTTAGATGGGAGAGATGCATGCCTGGGACATACGTGTTAGAAGCTAGAAACCGCCTGATGACATTTACTATATTACGAAAAATAATTTACAAAATTATCTAATTTCGTAAGGTGTAACCTATCTAGCTTAGCCTACCCCAACTTGCTTGGGACAAAAGGCTTTGTTGTTGTATGTAAGGGTAACAAGCTGGTTGATTATGAGGCGTAATCCTCTCCTCCGGTCCTACCAATTAAGCTGAATGGTTTGAGTTGAAAGTGTATTTCTGCAGTAACTATAAGCTGATTGTTAACAGATCTGGTCCCTCTTCTCATGGTGAAAAGAGAAATGAAGCTGATTGTTGTCAGCATTTGTCGAGTTGAACTCACGAACTCACAGTATCACATTACTTGTTGCTTCTTAAACACTGCCGCCATTGCTTGTGCTATTGTGCAGGGTCTTCAGGAGTCGTATATTTTGCAATATGATACATTTTTGCATTAATTGTTATGACGAGAGTGAAATCTGCAATATCTTTGCAAGGCATACGATAATACAAGGCAACTAACACATAATAGAATAATGAGTTAACAATATCATCGTAATTTATTATTCTGGCCTGAATTGAGATGTGAACGTCAGGTGTTTCTCAATGCTCATTTCACGGAATTCTGTTGGTGGTCAAATTTGTCAGCATTCGAAGATACACCAGGACAAAAATATATATAAATAACTTAAGCTAGAGCCTAGAGTTAACTGTACGCAAACATCGATTTAACTAGGAGGATTGTAGCCGATGCTTTGTACTTACTTGAAGACTGGTCAAGTGACAAGATGTTGGACATGGACAAATCACAACCACAGTGCACGTGTGTGTATGATTGCTAGATTCAGTCATTCAGGAAGGACTTTCTTTTGTCTTGCACGTTAATGCCCAACACTTGATTAACCAGTACTTCAAGATTAAGATGCGAGTGTTCTTCAAATTAGCCATCCTTAATTTCTTCTTACCTGCTAAGTATCTGATTATATGAGTACCCACTCGTCTTTATTAAGACTCATGGCTGGTGTGTCATACTGATCACCGCTCTGTCTAAAAGAAATTATCATCCTTTGCATGCAGGGCTCCACCTGTGAGGCACATCTTACAGAAAACAAGTATTCGTGCCTCAGCCATACTTGCTCAAATCCAGGAGGCAGTTTTCCAGCTGCTCCATTCCACTCACTGGGTTCAAGCTACATAATTTTGAACCGTTAGATCAGACATTTTGCAGTCCAGATCTACCTGTGCAATCTACATACTCTGCCACCGACCAGTTGTCACTTACCTGGGTTCCCGGTCACAGATCTACCTTGTCAGGGAACACCTCAGGGTCCCACTGACTGCCATTGCCGGAGGGATGTAAGGCACACCATGGTTAGGTCGTTTTCGTCCATCTAGACGGTCCGTTGCTTGATTTACACGGCTATTTGTTGCCATTACTGTAAACAGGTGAGCTAGTATTAAAAAATTCAGCATAGGATAGGGACATCCGTTGTTGACACACAAAATAAATCTTCTACGTCCTTCTGAACCCCATGAGCTTGAGAAACTAGTTTTGATGCCAAATTTTAAGCCATGTTAGTGATGGCGATGGATCAACCTAGCTAGGATTCAAGTAGAGCCAAAGACCACGGCACATGCGGCACGCAAATAACTCAAGCTACTTGCATTGCATTGCGATGCCTGCATTAATCCATGCCACAAGAGTGGGTAGGTCTCTTTGACTGGCCATATCATGTAAGCATCTTCTGGGAGTTTGCTTAGCGGCTCAAGAAACGCGCACGCATGCATGATGTGTGACTGGACATATATGGACTGTTAAGCACAAGCTGCCTCTTGTGTTGCTGTGGATCAACAGCCGCAGCTCTGACTCTCCATGGTTATGTTGTCTACTTGTCTGTTCGGTGTGGTACACATATCTGTCAATGTCAATCAAGTAAGAAAATGCATTCCCACTGTCTGAGGAAAAGGTGAAGAATTGCAATTTATTGAGCTTGTAAGGCCCGTTGAAGTCCTTGAGAAAGGGTATAAATAGGGCTATAAGTAGGCCGTTTGCTATTGCAATAAGGACTGCTCGCCTTTCCTTTTGACGGTTTGGCTTCCTATCGTCGTCTTCGTGTGTGATTATGTGACATTTGAAAGCTAATATCTTTTTTATTCATCATCTGTTAACTCGTGGACAGTGTGTACACGTGGAGCTGGAAAACAGAAAGGACGGTGCACATGAACCAGTACCTTTATCAACAAAATGGAAAATCTTTTGTCTTTTTTCAAAAAAGAGTACCTTATGGTAACGGACAAGCTATGTTTATTGTCTTCCTGTTGTGTGCGGACAGTGCCTGCCTAGATAGATTATGCATTTGTTGTGTGTGTGTTTTGTACTCCCTCCATTCCTAAATATAAGATGTTTTAGCATTTGTCCACATTTACATATATCTAGATGTATGTAGACATATTTTAGTATATATGCGCACTCATATTAATATACATGTAGACAACATGTTGGATAGCTAAAACGTCTTATATATTGAAACCGAGGGAGTAGGTAATATATGAGTATTGGCTTCGAATTAACTCTCACATCAGTCAAACTATTCTCTAATTGGTGTTGCTTCTTCCTTGACAATGCTCACACCAAACCATTGGAGGAGCTTTGGGTGTGGTTTCGTCAAGTTTCCATAGGGCCGGTGGAGATGGAGGTGGACGCACAAGACGTGTCCACGTCTCAGCGGGCCATGGCCCCAACAAAATTCCAACAAATGGTGAAAGAAGATAGTCATCATATATGTCAGGCTCATCAATCCATTGGAAAAAGTAGCACGTACAATATTGCGGTCAAATTTGTAATCAAACAAGGAATCAGTAATACACAATAAAGTTTGAATTTAAGCATGGGGATAACAAAAACTCACGCGAGAATCGCTGCACATGTAGAATGCACGACCCGCCGTAGCGGGGTGCCTGGATTACGAGATTCTGCAAAGTTCGCCGCAAGGACATTTAGGTATCGGATATCTTGGTGGCACCACATCATCTTTGCATGATATATTGGGATACTTGCCTTTGGTTTTTTCTACGATCTTCATCTTACGTCCAAGTTCCTTGTAAATGTCAATGGAATCTAGGACAAAGCAAGCAAATATGAAACATACTAAAACTCTAGGACAAAGCAAACATGTATGAAACATAAGGAAACTATAGGACAAAGCAAACAATATCCTTTGCATTCTAGAAAGTAAGGCATTTAGTATCTCCTAAAAGCTTATCCACCACATACCTAGCACAAAGATAATGCATTAATTGCCTCCTAAAATCTTAGTATTCTACAAAGTATTGCATTTAGTGCCTCCTAAAATCTTAGCCACCACATTTAGCCAACAAAAAGCACAATGATAATGCATCTAGTGGCTACTAAAAATTTAGCCACCTCATCCATTTCAAGAAAAAATGCATTTAGGGTTATACAAATGGAAACCAAAAAGAGAGGTAATGTCATGTTGTAATGGATGGAAACAAGTGGATTTGAGAGAAATTACAATGCAGAAGAGTTGCCATGGAGGGGGCAAACGGCGAGGGGTGGCGGCGACCGTAGGTGAGGGCGTGGTTGGGCGTGGCACGACGGCAGGGATGTCGGCGACCGGCGGCGTCGGTCATGGGGACGGTTGGGAGGAAAGAGTGAAGATAATCCAGATCGGGTAACTCCCGTGGGGTAAATAACCCTAAAAGGTCGGCGCCAACCCGAAACTTATCGAACGTTCTAAACTAGATTCAGACAACCGCAAGGTCGGCGCCACCGTGCCTGACGCTGAACCGCCACGTAGGATGTCCTCCGACCCCAGCAGAGATGTTCGGCGCCGAGTCCACCTGGCGCCGACCCGAGGGACCAGATCTGAAAATAGTTTTCCGGAGCGGCCAGATACGTGATTACTTCACGAAAACGGCCAGATTTGGCAAAAAACGCAATTTGCAAACCAGGTTTGGCCGAATAGCTGGTGCACCCTCTCTGAACTGAATTTAATGGTAGATGATCTACTGTGTAATACGTCTGCCATTTTGTTCTCTGCAACATGCATAAGCACACAAGGAGAATAGTCCAGATGGGCCCTGTAGATGACGACTGTTATAAGCGATAGAAAAATAAACGACGAAGAAAAGTAAGGTCAACACAGGGGACACGAGATTTTTAACGTGGAAAACCATTCCAAATAGGAAGAGAAAAACCACGGGTGCCAGTCAGCAAATCTTCACTATGATCGGATGAGGTTACAAACGCCGGAGATTTACAACTCGCGACTTATCCCAATCGGCGGCTTACAAGAGGTATATATATCGGTGGAAACCTAATCTAAGCCCAAACCTCCGGCGACGGGCCTCGCTTCGCTCCGTCCAAAGTTAAATTTATCTTTATATTTTCATATGAATTTGGATCACACCAAAATAACACCCCACCTTGAGACAAATTCATTCTTGTAGCATGAACGAGAACCTTCACCTGAAACAACAGAGAAAACACATTTGGTGCCAAATAGCCTCTTGGGCTAAACAATGATACCAACTAAGTTCAAACTTAGCAACAAGAACTGGCTTTGTCATCATATCAACTGGATTATCATGAGTGCTTATCTTGCATACCTTCAGCTTACCTTGTGCAACAAAATCACGCACATAATGGTCGTTGACATCAATGTGCTTTGTTCTCTCATGAAACATCTGTCGGCCCAGTGGAAACCAGGGTACCATGGGCCGGCTTGCCACAGCCCTCGACGCCCCGCGGGAAATTCTACTAAGGACCAGGCGCTCAGCCTGGCGAGCCTCGTGAGGGACTTTTCCCCTCGCGAGGATTTCTTCACTGTGGTGAGCATTTCCACTAAGGACCAGACGCTCGGCCTAAGGGGCCTCGAGAGGAACTTCTGCCTCGGGAAGGCCTCCCCTGCCTAGAAAACCACCAAGTCCTGGTGCGTCTCCGCGCTACCCTCGCGAGGACTCCCTAGCGAGGGGTCAACGACTGCAGAACCTCGGCGAGGATTCAGGCCCTCGCGGGGTTCCTTCAAGTGGAAGCAAGCTCCTGCGCCCGCTGCAGAGCGCACATGGGTTCTGCGCCCGCCGCAGAGTGACGCGCGCGTCTGCGCGCGATGACGACGACGCCGCAGTTGCCATTCTCGTGTATAAAGCAGTCAATAAAGCTGGGGCAAGCAAAGTGGACTCCAAGGATTGCCGTTTTGGTGATAAAGCGGCCGGCCGCCGCTACGCTCCAAGCGCGACGTCACCGTGGGGCATGCCACCAGACTCTGCAGCGCCAGCCCACCGTCCT
Source organism: Poa pratensis (assembly GCA_947311845.1). NCBI lineage: Eukaryota > Viridiplantae > Streptophyta > Magnoliopsida > Poales > Poaceae > Poa > Poa pratensis. The sequence goes on from CAMZMU010000094.1 coordinate 34,162,862, forward strand.
GGATGGACGGTGGCTTTTCCTGCCAAGACGACGTGCTCTCTGCCATGGACCGTGTCCATGGACAACCCCGACGCCGTGCGCTGTGCTCCATCTCAGCGGCAATGTGGTATCCCTTCCCGCCGAAGGTTTTCAGGGAAGAGGACCGAGGCCAGTATATAAGGAGCCAGTGTACGACCAAGGAGGGGGATCCCGCATTCGCCAACTCATTCGACACCCAAGCAGCTACGTCTGGAAGAGAAGACGGAGCTCATTCCACCATAGTCCACCATAGCCACAACTGTGCCCTCGGCAAGCACCTTGTACTGTGAACCTCTCCAAGCAGTGCAATACATCTTAGCAGGACGTAGGGTCTTTACACCTCACGGTGGGCCTGAACCTGGGTAGCGGCTCGTGTTCTATCTCTGTCGTGATGTTCCTCACCGAGCTCGACGAGCACCGTCGCCGAGGTTGTTGAGGATCTGTTTGACGTTGTGTTCAGCCCCTTACTCGATTCCTGGCTTTGAGAGACACCCCTAGTTCCTGGGACTAGTCTCCGACATTTGGCGCGCCAGGTAGGGGGCTGAGGCGCGTCTTCAACTTCTTCAACCTCTCCGCGCCATGACTGACACGCGAGCTGCGCGCCTTGCGCGACGGACGTCCGGCAGAGCCAACACCGAGCCCGCCGCCAACAACAACCCGCGTGGTCGCCCACGCGCCAACCGCGCTTCAGAGCGCAACGCCGAGCCGCGCGTCGAGCACCCTGAGGACGACGGCGGCAACGGCAGCGGCAACGACGGCGGCAACGACGACGAGGGCGAGGGAGCTTCCTCCCTGCACCCATCCAGGCGCGAGAGCGCCTCCACGCAGGGCCGAGCGGCGCCCAGTCCAGCCACTGCGCTACTGATGGCGCAGGAGCTGCTGCGCTACCGTCCCACGCAGGCGGGCCACGACAACTGGCTCGGGCGCCTCGAGGAGCTCATCAACGCCGCCGCCGTTCCTGCCGCTACTACTGCAGCACCAGCGCCTCTCGCTCGCTGGTGCGCCACTCCGGACGCGAGGGGAACATAGCGCACGGCGCTCCTCCTCCCCCTCCGCCTCCGCCACCTCCTCCAGCTGCAGCTCCGGCAGCAAACCACCGCGCCGCGTCGCACGCATCCTCGCCGCACGACTGCCAGATTGTGCAGCGAACTCCAGCGGATGCGCGCGTGGAGATCGAGCGCCAGAGGGACCGCCACAACCGCGTCGTCCAGGAGATTGCGCTGCAGGCCGCCAGAACCCGGCGCGCTCGCTGGTGGCGCTGTGACATACGCCACGGGCTGCACCGCCTTCACCCGCAACCTGCGCCGCGTCGTCTGGCCGTGAAGTTCAAGCCAGACCTCCCTCCGCGCTACGACGGCAGGACCAACCCTCTGGAGTTCCTGCAGCTCTACACCGTCTCCATCCAGGCTGCGGGAGGCGACGACAAGGTGATGGCCAACTGGCTCTCCATGGCGCTCAAGGACTCCGCGCTCTCGTGGCTCATGAACCTCCCCGAGAACACCATCGACACGTGGGAGGACCTCTGCAAGGTCTTCGTCGCCAACTTCAAGGGCACCTACGAGCGCGCACTCACCTACAACGACCTTCGCGCGGTGCGCCAGAAGCCTGACGAGACCCTCCGCAGATACATCCAGCGCTTCAGCCAGGTCCGCAACAAGATTCCGAACATCCCGGACTCGCACGTCATCTCCGCCTTCAGGGAGGGCGTCACGAACCGCCGGATGCTCGAGAAGCTCGGCATCCACGACACCCTCACCTCAGTGGTGAAGCTCTTCGATCTGGCTGACAAGTGCGCCAAGGCTGAAGAGGGCCTCCTCTTCGTCAAGAAGAAAGGAGGATGACCCTCCTGAGGGGTCCAGGAGCAAGAAGAAGCCTGTCGAGAAGCGCAAGACCACCGCCATCCTCGCGGCAGAGCCTGACGCAAAGCAGCCTCGCGAGGCCTCTCCGGCGGCTGAGAGAAGAAAGTGGACAATCGCCCGTTCTGCATCTACCACAACAGGCACAACCACGCACTGAAGACTGCTGGGAGCTCAAGCAGCTCAGCAAGGAGCGCGAGAAGAACCAAGGCCGCGGCGGCCGCGGCGGAGGCCGTGGTGGCCGCGGAGGTGGACGCCACAACTTCCAGCAGAGGGCTCGGGGGAACAACGCGGGCAAAACGGCAACCTCCCCGACGAGAACCCTGGGGGCTACCAGGCCCCTCAGGGGGCAATAGCCTGCATCCTCGGCGGGTCTCAGGCGCCCAAGTCCAACAACCACTTCAAGCAATTCTCTCGCGAGGTCAACGCCGCGCTTCCAGGGATTGAGGCTTCCCAGCCCCTCAAGTGGTCGCAGTACACCATCGCCTTCGACTCCAAGGACCACCCCAAGTCGACCAAGGCTGTTGGCACCATCCCTCTGGTGTGCACTCCCATCATCAACAACATCGCCGTCGCCAAGACGCTCATAGATGGGGGTGCGGGCTTGAACGTCATCTCTGTCGAGACCTTCGAGCAGCTTCAAGTGCCCTACGAGTGGCTGATGCCCTCTAGGCCCTTCACGGGGGTGACAAGTGGCTCTACCACACCTCTGGGGCAGGTGAGGCTCGCGGTCACCTTCGGCACGCCGCAGAACTACCGCACCGAGCAGATCGACTTCGACGTCGCGCACATTGGCCTGCCCTACAACGCCATCCTCGGCTACCCCGCCCTCGCGAAGTTCATGGCCGTCACTCACCACGCGTACAACATCGTCAAGCTTCCAGGCAGCGGCGGCACCATCGCCATCCACGGTCAAGTCCAGGACGCAATGCGCTCTGTCGAGACCGCCTACAAGGCCGCTGCCGTGGCATTCCCCGCTGACGAGGACATGGAGCCCCTCGAGAGGCCCGCGAAGAAGAAGCAGCTGTTCTCACAGGAGCAGGCAGCCACGAAGAAGGTGTCGCTGGACGCCAGCGGCTCGGGGGCTAGCGTCACCATAGGCGCTGGCTTGCCTCCCAAATAGGAAAGCGCGCTCGTCGCCTTCCTCAGGGCAAACTCTGACATGTTCGCATGGACACCGTCAGAGATGTCCGGAGTACCGAGGGAGGTGATCGAGCACCACTTAGCCGTGTGTCCAAACGCACGCCCCGTGAAGCAGAAAGCACGGCGCCAGGCGCCAGAGAAGCAAGAGTTCATCATCAAGGAAGTAGAGAAGTTGAAAGAAGCACACATAATCGAGAAGTTCCACACCCCACATGGCTCTCCAACACGGTGGTCGTTCCCAAGCACACCGGGGCGGCAGGCTCTGCATCGACTACACCGACCTCAACAAGGCCTGCCCCAAGGACCCGTACCCCATGCCTCGATAGACCAGATCGTGGACTCCACCGCCGGCTGCGACCTCCTCTGTTTTCTGGATGCCTTCTCAGGCTACCACCAGATCAAGATGGCGAAGGAGGATGAGGAGAAGACAGCATTTCTCACCCCTTGTGGTGTGTATTGCTACGTCTGCATGCCCTTTGGCTTGAAGAACGCCGGCGCCACCTTCCAGAGGCTCATGAGGAAGGCCTTGGGGGCTCAGATGGGAAGAAACGCAGAAGCCTACGTCGACGACATCGTGGTCAAGACTCGCGAAGAGCACACCCTCATGGAGGACCTCGAGGAGACCTTTGCCAGCCTGCGCAAGTAACATCAAGCTGAACCCCGCCAAGTGCGTCTTCGGGGTACCATCAGGCAAACTCCTCGGGTTCCTAGTGTCTCACCGCGGCATAGAAGCAAATCCTGACAAGATCAAAGCCATAGAAGAAATGCAGCCACCTCGTCGCCTCAAGGACATGCAGCGCCTGCGGGATGCATGGCCAGCCTAGGCCGTTCATCTCCAAGTTCGGCGAGAGGGCGCTGCCATTTTTCAAGATCATGAAGCGGTCTGGCACGTTCAAGTGGACGCCGAGGCGGACAAGGCATTTGAAGACCTGAAGAAGTACTTGGCTAGCCCACCTGTCATGGTTGCCCCAAGGCCTGGCGAGCATCTGAAGCTGTACCTATCAGCCACTCCACAAACAGTGAGCGCAGCCTTGGTGGCAGAAAGGGAAGAGCCAGTCCTCGCCAAGAAGGACACCGCCACGCCAAGCCCAGATCCCCCCGATAAGGAAGCACCCTCTTCAGGCCCCGAGCCTCATGTCAGCCCGCGCAACCAGAAGGCACCCTCGCCGAGGGTCCTCAAGAGAGCTCGACAAGGCTCCCGAGGAGCCCAGCTGCATCACCATCGACAACGCTCGTCGAGCATCCCGTCTACTTCGTCAGCACTGTGCTGCGAGACGCTCGCGAGCGGTACACTATGCAGCAGAAGCTCCTCCTCGCGCTCCTCATCGCTTCCAGGAAGCTGCGCCACTACTTCCAGGGCCACCCCATCACGGTGGTCACATCATTCCCTCTGGAGCAAATCCTGCGCAACCCAAACGCCACTGATCGCGTCGCAGGGTGGAACATTGAGCTGCAACCTTTTGGCCTGCGCTTCGACACCACCAGGGTCATCAAGGGAAGGGCATTGGCGGACTTCGTCGCCGAGTGGACAGACACGCAGCAAGAAGAGCCTCATGAGGCAGAAACCACGCCAGCTGGAGACACAGTGCCAAGCCACTGGACCATGCACTTCGACGGGCATTCGCATGCCAGAACGCAGGGGCTGGCGTCGTCCTGACCTCACCCAAGGGCGACAAGCTCTACTACGCCGTCCAGCTGTGCTTCACGACTGACAAGGTCTCCAACAACATCGCCGAGTACGAGGGCCTCCTCGCCGGGCTCAGAGCCGCAATCGCCCTCGGCATCAAGCACTTACTCATCAAGGGCGACTCCCAGCTCCTCGTCAACTTCTCCAACAAGAGCTACACGCCTAAGGACGGTCACATGGCCGCTTACCTCGAGGAGGTCCGCAAGCTCGAGAAGCACTTCAAGGGGATGGAGCTCAGGCACATCCCGCGAAGGGAGAACCAGGAGGCCGACGACATCGCGCAGAGAGCACAGCAGGCAGGCGTGTTCGAGGAGAGGCTCACCAGGGCATCGGTGAAACAGCCAAAAGAAGCGGTCACATGGACACGACGAAGAGCTCCCACCAGCACCAACATCTGGAGCACCGAGCTGCGGTCCACCCTCAGGAGAACGCCTGCTGTTGGCCATGACGCATCAAGAGACGGGCTGGATCGATGAGCTCAAGGAGTACCTCAGGGACGGAGTCCTCCCTGAAGAGGATGCAGAAGCAGAGAGAATTGCTCGCCAGGCCAAGTCATACTGCCTTCACGAGGGAGACCTGTACCGCAAGCGTCCAAATGGAGTTGCACTAAAATGCGTCCCCCCTGAAGAAGGCCGCCAGCTGATCAAGGACATACACAGTGGAGAATGTGGCCACCACTCATCATCACGCACCCTTGCAGGGAAAGTCTTCAGGAGTGGATTCTACTGGCCCTCAGTGCTTCAAGATGCAACCACCGTTGTCCAGGCTTGCGAGGCATGCCAATTCCACGCCAAGCAAGTCCACCAGCCTGCACTGGGGCTCCAGACCATCCCGCTCTCCTGGCCCTTCGCGGTCTGGGGGCTGGACATCCTGGGACCATTCCCACGCTCCAGCGGGGGCTACCGCTACCTCTACGTCGCCATTGACAAGTTCACCAAATGGGCGGAGGTCGAAGCGGTGCGCAGCATCCCGGCGAGATCAGCGGTGAAATTCATCAGAGGCCTAGCCTGTCGCTTCGGCGTGCCAAATCGCATCATCACCGACAACGGCTCACAGTTCACCAGTGGCATCTTCAGGGCCTACTGCGAGAGCCTCGGCACCCGGCTCTGCTTCGCCTCGGTGGCTCATCCACGAAGCAACGGGCAGGCTGAGCGAGCGAACGCTGAAGTGCTCAAGGCCTCAAGACAAGAAGCTTCAACCGCCTCAAGGCCCACGGCAAGAACTGGATTGAAGAGCTCCCCTCGTGCTCTGGTCCATCCGCACCACCGCCACGAAGCCCACTGGAGAAACGCCGTTCGCTCTCGTCTATGGCGCTGAAGCAGTCCTCCCCACCGAGATCAAGCATGGGTCCCCACGGATCCTTGCTTTCAACGAGGACAATCAAGAGGAGCTCCACAACGACGACTTGCTGCTGCTCGATGGACTACGTCGCCGTGCCGCCCTCCGAGCGGCAAAGTACCAACAAGATCTGCGCCGCTACCACAGCCGCCACATACGCCCCGCACCCTCGAGACAGGCGATCTCGTCCTGAGGAGGATCTCTCCAGAAGGCCTCCACAAGCTCTCACCCATGTGGGAAGGCCCCTACAGGGTCGCGCACATCGCCAGGCCCGGCGCGGTACGGCTCGAGACGGAAGACGGCATCCTCAAAAACCCGTGGAACATCGAGCACCTACGCAAGTTCTACCCGTGATCACGTCGCGGCAGGCATTTTTTGTCTCAAGAGGGAAGCACGCATCTTCACCTCCCAGCTTCACCAAGCTTTCCCTTCACGAGGGCCATCTCCACTGAGAGCTCTCTACAACGCGTCGCCACGGGCCGCGAGAAGCCTCAGCCACTCCATGTGGAACCCCATGCCCAGACATGGCGGACTTTGTCTTGGCCTCGCCAAGTGTAATGAACAATTTCAGGTCATCATGAACCTTTTGCGCCTCGGCGCCGTTATGTAATATTGCTTGGTGAGTTTGTTTTCTTACATTCATTCGCGCTCACATTTTTCCCCATGCGCACCTCGCGAGCGGGGGCTGAGCACGGTGCCTGTGTCTCGGAGCATCCCAGCAGCATCGCAAAACCCAAAGGATCCGAGCTCTAACTCGTGGTTCTCCGCCCACGACCGTTATCTCACCAAAGAGCTCTGACTCGTGGGCTAGCTCCCATGCACGTCACCTCACCAAGGACCTTGGTGCTTACTCTCCTCGTGAGATACCCATGAGGAAACCTATGAGCGCGCATGAGTTGTACAACCGTGCATTGCTTGTGGGTACGCCTCTCTAGGAACACAACACTCTCCACAAGGCAAATGGCAAATATCTCGCAAAAAGCTAAGTCCAGAACTTACGCCTCATGAGTTTTTCCCTCTCGCTGGTCTTGTCGCCCCTCGAGCCACTCTTTTCTCTCTTACGCCTCATGGGCTGCTTGCACGTCAAAGGGGAGCTCCCGAGCATCGCGCCTCGAGAGCTCTTACCTCTCTAAGCCTTACGCACCCCCCGGCCTTGCCGAGCCCTGACTCTGGCATACCGAAGCGGCGGTGCTATTTGCGCTGAAAGCAGGGTCCTAACGACATAGAGCAAAAAAGACATGAGGGAACAGATAAAAGGCCTCCCGGGGGGCGCTTACACTTGCATGAAACAAAAGTGTCTTTACAAATCATTACAAAATGGAAATGGCAAATCCTAAGATAACTAGTGCTCCAGGCACATCACTCCGCAGGAGCAGCTCACGCAGCAGGGCTGTCGTCGTCCTCGCCATCGACAGCCTCGTCATCCTCCTCCTCAGCGCCTGCCTCGCCGTCGCCCTCCTGGGCCGAGTCATCCTCGACCCTCCTGAAGCGCTGGACGTACTTCTCCATGTCATCCCACACCGAGGCGTCCAGCTTCAAGGCGAGCTTCTGATCCAGGGGCTCCGTCACGGCCGCGAAGTCGATGCCAGGATGGAGATGCGCGAGGTTGGCGAAGACTTGGCCGACCGCGACGCCAAGGAGCTCGCGGCTCTCGTTGTCGACTAGGTCGTCGAGGTTCGTCACGACCTCCTCAAGGCTGGTGAGGAGCTACTCGAAGAAGCCGAGGTAGGTGGCGACGTCAGAATTCCCCTCGGCAGGGAGTACGGGGGCCTCAGTTCCCAGGCGGCCCGCGACGGTCCGCGCACGGCTCACCAAGGAGAGGAACATGCGTTCCCGCTGGCGCGACAGGACCTGCGCAGCCAGAGCGCTCTGCCGAGCCTCCTCGACAAGCTCTACAACAGGCCCCACCTGCTGCTGCATCTCAGTCATGTCCTGCGTCAAGGAAGCAAGGTCCTGCTCCGCGCGCTTCCGGGCCTCCACTGCGGCTTGGAGGCGGGAGTCAAGTCGCTTCTTCTGAGCCTCAAGCTCCTTGATGCGAGCATTGAGCTCGTCGCGTCTCTTCGTGAAGCGCTCCTCCTGCATCTGGGCCTTCTTCGCGAACCCCTTGGAGCAGCTGTCGCGGAAGAGCTTCTCCTTGGTCACGGACTCCTCCGCCATCTTCTACTCTTTCTTGCGGATGTTCTCGTTGGTCTGCGCGAGGCGTTTCTTGTATAACTCCTCGTCCTGGGTCACCTTGCTCTCGCGAGACTCCAGGTGTTCCCGCTGCGCGGATTGATCCTTTTCGATCTGCTCAACTTGATCCTCGCGCTTGCGCAGCTCAGACTCACGGGAGTCGAGTTCTGCTCCGCGCTGCAAGATCAGCCCTTCGCGGTTGCACAGGTCCTCATGGAACCTCTCCAAGCTCTGCCGCACATTCTCTGACTCGGCGATGATCCCCGTCTCGCGGTCCACAAGCTCTTGGTGCTTGGTGGAGACCGCCGCCTCGCGCGCCGCCAGCTCCTGGTGCTTGGCCTCAGTCTCCGCCTCGAGAGCCTCGCGCCTGGCACTCAAGTCCGCAAGGGTCTCTTCAGCCTCGAGGACCACGCTGATGCGGATCTCTTCAGCAGAGCGCAGCGCCGTCTCGCGTTGCGCCTGGGCTGCCTCGTCCTTTCGGCGGCAGCGCTCCACGGTCTCCTGGAGGCAGGCCCAGCCCCGCGCGAGCTCGGCGTCCTCCTCCGCTCTGGCGCGGTCTTCCTCGGCGAGCTGGGCCTCAAGCCCATCGAGCACCTCCCTCGCCGAGCGAAGGACAGCATCTCGGCGAGCCGCAACTGGGCGCCGACCCGTAGGACTGAGGCCCATGCCTCACCAGAAGGTCTGGAGGCGCCGCGCCTGCCGAGGACTCTGGAATGTCATGCCTTGGGCTCGGAGTAGCCTCGAGGCGCGCCTGGGGGCTCTGGTGAGAGCCTCCCTCTCCTTCCACGCTGGGGGCTTTCTGGGGGCTCGAAGCGCCCTCGCCATCAGCCCCACCATCTTTCTGCCCCTGGGGTGCACTTTCTTCTCCCCCAGGGGCAGGGTTGGTCTCCTCTGCTGAGGCCGCCCCGCGGCAGCCTCAGTGTGCATCGCCGGCTCTTCGGGGCCCGCGCTTGGTGGAGGCGACGGTACAACAGCCTCCTCCATCTCGACATCAGCGTGCGTCTCCGCCGACGCCGCTGTCTCCGCCGCGCGCTCCTTCGCCGGCGACGCGGTCCTCGCCGCATCTTCCTCCGTCGCCTTCTCCTGCCGCACAGGAAAGGCGTCAGGCCGCGTAGTCGGTGGCACTGTCGCCTCGGCCTCCTCCTCCTCCTCGTGGTGCTCCCCCGCCTCAGGAGGCGGCGCTGCAGTCTCGGGAGAAGGAGCGGTGGCCTCGTGAGGCGCCACCTCAGTCGTAGGCGCTGCGGGCGCTGCTGCAGCGCTGGGGATCTCTCCGAGTCTCCGGAGCCTCCGCCGCTTTGGCTCCTCGGGGCGCCTGGAGAAGAAAAGGTTCAGAAATCTCTCGAGAGGTCTACACAAGAACGACATCAAATAAAGAAGGAAATACAAGACTTACACCGCGGTGTCGACCCACTTCCTCTGCGGCATCCGCCGCACAGGCGGAGCGCTGGGCTCTGCGGCCTTCCGAGCCTCGGCAGGCCTGGTCTGGCCCGCCTTGGCACCGGCCTCAGCCTCCTCCCGAGCTCCGGCGTTCCTGTCGTGGATCGCCTTGGAGCGGGGCTCGCAGTGGCCCGACGAAGCACCATCATCATCACTCTCCTCCTTTCCCTTGACACGCTGCGAGGGAGCGACCACGAACTGGTCGCCGCTGCCTGAGAAGATCTCGTGGATCTCAACGTCAGGCGACGAACCCTTCGAGGTGCTCGAGTTCTCCGCCGAAGAAGCGGGGCCTCCCGAGGCGCCGGTCGCGCCCGTGTCAGACTCTACAGGCGTCTCCGTCGCCTCCTCCTCGCCAGCAGCCGGCGCCGCCTGCGCCGCTGACTCCGGGTCCTCGCGGGGCAAAGCTTGCCCCTCAGGCACCAGGCCCCACTGGTCGAACTTCGGCATCGTCTGCACGTGCGAGACGCGACGCCCAAGGTCAAGCCGGTGGAGCGGAACGGTCTTGTCGTTGGCCTTGGGGATGTCCGGAGACGTGAAGAGGATCTCCATGATGCTGTGCACTTCCTCCTGCGTGAAGAGGGTAGCGCTCAGGCGCATCTTGTCCCTCTGGTTGGAGTACAGCCACATTGCGTCCGCATGCCTCTGGAGAGGAGCGATGCGGCGCCTCACGAAGTCCTTGGCCACCATCTGCCCTGTGAGGCCTGCCTCGCATAGGTCCTTCAAGCGCCTCACCACGGGGCCAAGTGCTACGCTCTTGAGCGTTTTGGAAGACCAGCTCGCCCTCTTCGTCGGGGGCGCCTCAGGCGGCTAGAAGTAAAGGCTCTGGCTCTTGGCGTCCATGAGGAACCAGCGCTTGCGGAAATCCTCAACTTTCTTCGTCACGCTGGTCATGACATTATCGCCGGCCCACGCGATGGGGATGTAGAGCCCCCCATGCCATCGGTGATGCGAAAGGATACGCACCCCGACCGCTCCTTGTTCGCCGTGGACCGAAGCGCGTAGAAGCTGCGGAAGAGGTCCACCGAGGGCGGAATGCCAATGTATGCCTCGCAGAGATAGGCGAAGATGGCGAGGATGAGGATGGAGTTGGGGTGGAGATGAAGAATCTGGATCTGGTAGCGCTCCAGAACCGCCAGGAAGAAGTCAGAAAAGGGAGGCACGAGCCCGGCGTAGAGGGTGTGCATGAAGATAGGGTAGAAGCTGCCGAAGGAGTTCCCCGTCGGTTTGAGCACCGTGGCACCGTGCTCGTTGGTCGCAGAGGCCGCCATATGACGCACCTTGTCCAGCTGCGCCTCCTTCTCGAAGCGGAAGCCGGTCAGAGCCGGCTTGAGGTCACCGTCCTGCTGCATCACGGCAGGCTCGCTTCCCTGCACCACCGCCTTGCCCTTCTTGGACGCGGTGGCCTTCTTGGGCGCCATTGCAGCGAGATTGCGAAGGAGGAGCTTGGGGATTGAGCGCTGGGAAGAAGGAAGCGAAAGGGGAACGAGCGGAGTAATGGCCGCCTGCGCCGAGCTCTCCGCCATTTATCGGCTCATCGAGCCGTTACCATGACATGGTGGGTCCCACCACTACGCCCGTTACTTCAGAGGAGATCGTGGGATCGTGTCCGGCCGCGACGCTCCACGTGTCTCGGGCTACGCAGGCTTCTTTGGGCCCACGACGCTTCGCCTCCGTATGAGGAACTCCGGCGTGCCCATCGCGGGCCCGGGGGCTACTGTCGGCCTAGTGAAAACCAGGGTACCATGGGCCGGCCTGCCACAGCCCTCGACGCCCCGCGGGAAATTCTACTAAGGACCAGGCGCTCAGCCTGGGGAGCCTCGTGAGGGACTTTTCCCCTCGCGTGGATTTCTTCACTGTGCTGAGCATTTTCGCTAAGGACCAGACGCTCGGCCTAAGGGGCCTCGAGAGGAACTTCTGCCTCGGGAAGGCCTCCCCTGCCTAGAAAACCACCAAGTCCTGGCACGTCTCCGCGCTACCCTCACGAGGGCGAGGGGTCAACGACTGCAGAACCTCGGCGAGGATTCAGGCCCTCGCGGGGTTCCTTCAAGTGGAAGCAAGCTCCTGCGCCCGCTGCAGAGCGCACATGGGTTCTGCGCCCGCCGCAGAGTGACGCGCGCGTCTGCGCGCGATGACGACGACGCCGCAGTTGCCATTCTCGTGTATAAAGCAGTCAACAAAGCTGGGGCAAGCAAAGCGAACTCCAAGGATTGCCGTTTTGGTGATAAAGCGGCCGGCCGCCGCTACGCTCCAAGCGCGACGTCACCGTGGGGCATGCCACCAGACTCTGCAGTGCCAGCCCACCGTCCTGGATGGACGGTGGCTTTTCCTGCCAAGATGACGTGCTCTCTGCCATGGACCGTGTCCATGGACAACCCCGACGCCGTGCGCTGTGCTCCATCTTAGCGGCAATGTGGTATCCCTTCCCGCCGAAGGTTTTCAGGGAAGAGGACCGAGGCCAGTATAAGGAGCCAGTGTACGACCAAGGAGGGGGATCCCGCATTCCCCAACTCATTCGACACCCAAGCAGCTACATCTGGAAGAGAAGACGGAGCTCATTCCACCATAGTCCACCATAGCCACAACTGTGCCCTCGGCAAACACCTTGTACTGTGAACCTCTCCAAGCAGTGCAATACATCTTAGCAGGACGTAGGGTCTTTACACCTCACGGTGGGCCTGAACCTGGGTAGCGGCACGTGTTCTATCTCTGTCGTGATGTTCCTCATCGAGCTCGACGAGCACCGTCGCCGAGGTTGTTGAGGATCTGTTTGACGTTGTGTTCAGCCCCTTACTCGATTCCTGGCTTTTGAGAGACACCCCTAGTTCCTGGGACTAGTCTCCGACAACATCTGATCCTTAGTAAGGTAAATAGCACTCTGACTGTCACGAAACAGTTTAGTGCAAGTATCATCTCCACAAAGCTCAGCAAACAAACCTTTCAACCAATATGATTGTTTACACGCTTCAGCAATAGCCATGTATTCCGCTTCAGTGTTAGACTGGGCAACAACGGATTATAATGTTGCCCTCCAACTCACGGCACAACCATCAAGCGTGAACACATAACTGAAAGGGCATGGCGCCCCCATGTGTGGTTTTGGTAATTAATGACAATCCCTATGGACTAATGATTTCATTGAGTTATACTTGTAGTGTTTGTCCATAGGCAATGCTTGAACTCCATATGTTGGATTCAAGGTTGATGCCATGAAGATATTGATATAATGGAGTATTTGGCATCAATATCATCGAGTTGTATGGATATATTTGATATGATCAATAAGAAGAGTATGTGATGACCAAGTGGTTATATATTCGAGGAGTTATCCGAAGATTGGTCATGAGAGAGTTGAGCATATTACAAGTATGTCTTGAAGAAAAAGATTCTGAGATTATTCATGGTTATCCTCAAGACATCATCTATTACAGAGAGAAGTAAAGATACAAGATTGATCAACCCATGATATGTGTGTGTGGTATTTATATGTGTGGTTAGGTATCTTTCCATGGGCTTGCATCAAAAGGAAGATTTCATATAGCCCATGGTTGATGACGTCAAGTGGTGATCGTCATCAAGCTTGAGATGTGCAAGTTCAAGAGAACCGTCTCGAACAAATCCTATGATTGAAACTTGCCACACATTTGGAGATAATGGTCATGTGAAGATGTGCCTAATGAAGGCTCACCCATAGGGGAGTATGGGGGAGCAATATGTGAGTCTTCACCAAGCAAAGCACAATCAAGAAAGGTGGTTCACTTGAGGAGATCAAGATAGTCATCATCTAGCTCAAGTGGAATGCGCAAGACAAAGGTATGATCTTGATAGGGTTTCCATTTTACCGGTCTCATTGTGCTAGTTGAGAGACCGGGTTATAGGATAGATACCGTACTATCAAGAGGGGCTCTCGAGTGAGCTTTTGCGTATCATTCGTAGAGAACTCAAATCTTTGCATACTAGGCATCATCTTTCTTGGTTGTTATTTGGCTTTTATCCAAGTGAGAATTTAGAGCTTGGTTCATCTCCATGCCAAGCTCTAGTTCATCAAAAATAGATTTCATATGAATATCTTGTTGCGTTTTTTATGTTAGAGGTCTTACCGGCCGGTTTGTCATTTCTAAGAGAGGTTAAACTCTCTTCCTTTGGATTCCTCCACACATGATGGACTATGATGTGTATATGTATGATCTTGTAGTGCTTGTGATTATCTACGAAACAAGCCTAAGATCATCGAAAACGGAGTCCGGATGAAAAAGTTATTGCAGTTTCTGTTTTGTTGTGTTGTCGGTCTGGGCCGGAAGTTCCGGTGTCCCAGACCGGAAGTTCCGCACTGGCCTCCCTGGCCTCGAATTTCGGCTAAGTCTTTTTGAGAATTTGGTACTGCACAAGACCGGATATTTGACCGGAACTTTCACCGGAAGTTCCTGTCCACCGGAAGTTCCTGTCGAAATTCCTGCAACGGCTCTTTTTCTTGGGGACCTATAAAAGGGCCCCCCTTCTTCCCAAAGAGACTAGCTTGGCTGAGCACGTAATTGACCTCCATTGTTGACCTCCTTGAGCTTAGCTATCTCTCGGTCCCTCCATGATTCTTGCCTCCATTTAGTGGGAAAAGAGAGAGGAGATCTAGATCTATTGTTCCACCAATCCATCTCTCCTCTAAGTGAGGGGAAGCCTTTGGATCTAGATCTTGGAGTTCCATTTGTTGAGTTCTTCTTTGTTCTTCCTCTCTTCTCCCCCACAAGTATTAGTTGCTTTTGGTGGGATTTGGGAGTGAAGGATTTGTCCATTTCTAGTGGTCTTGCCTTCTTATATTAGTTGCATCGGTTTGAGTTCTCCACGGTGATACGTGGAAGTTGCAGTTGAGGACTTGTTACTCTTGGGTTCGTTGGAACCCTAGACAGTCGTTGGTCGTTCTTGTGGATTTGGGAGCCGCGGGGACTAGCCGGGAGCCTCCAATTGAGTTGTGGAGAAGTGCGCCGGCCTTGTGAGTCTTGTGGCTTTGGGAGCCGCGGGATTCTGGTGAGATCCTCCAATTAAGTTGTGGAGTGTGCCTCATCCTTGTACGGGTTCGGTGACCACCCTCAAGTGTCCCATAGTGGTTCGTGGCACTCCGCATTGGTGGAGGCACGAAGGAGATTACGGTGTGCCATTGACGGCTATTCGGGGATCACTGTGACTCCTCACCGCTCCAACGGAGACTAGCTTCCATTTGGAAGTGAACTTCAGGATAAATCATCGTCTCCAAGTGCCTCGGTATTTCTATACCTGAGCTTCTTACTTATGCAATTTACTTTGTGATAGCCATCGAGCTTGAAGTATTATATCTTGCTATCACCTAGTTGCTTATCTTACTTAGCATAAGTTGTTGGTGCACATAGGTAAACCTAGCTTGTTTAGGTTTCGTGCTTGATAAATTAAAGGCTAGTTTTATTCCGCATTTATTCAAGCCTAAACCGTAAAGATTTTAATCGCCTATTCACCCCCTCTAGGCGACATCCGTGTCCTTTCAATTGGTATCAGAGCGGGTTCTCTCCTTAGTAGGCTTCACCGCCTAGAGAGTAAAGATGTCGTCTAGTGGACTAGTGCACAATGCTTCTTTAATATTAGATGTCACAAATTATGATGTTTGGAAAATTCGCATGCTTGATAATTTTCGGGTCATGGACCCATACATAGAGCGAATTCTAGATAGGGGTTATTCTCCTCCAAAGAATCCCAAAAGACTATCTTTAATGGATGAGAATAATTTCTATCTAGATGCTCAAGCTTCTAATATGATTTTCAATGCTTTGAGCGATGTAGTTATTATGTCGGTCACTCCTTTTCGGAATGCTCATGAGCTTTGGACCAAGCTTCAAGATAAATATGATGTGTCCAAGATTTATGGAGATGATTCTCCCTCCACCTCCGGCCGTGATGAGTTTTCAACTTCTTCTACTTCACCTACACGTGGCAAGCCACAAAGTAATGCAATGGTGAGTGGTGATAAATATTGCAAGGATGATAGTGAGCTTATTATTGATGATCCCTCACCTCTATCTTATAGCAATAATTTATCTTTGGACTTAAACACATCTAGCATAAAAAATGATTTACATGCTTGTGTTGATAGTCCTTGCATATCATGTAAAAATTTGCTTGATTAATTCTCGTGATGATATGCTCTCTATGTCTTGTTTCCTTGATAAAAATGCTTCTATTTCCTCTAGTATCTGTTTGACTAACAATGTAGAGGAATCCGAACACTCCATGGAACAAGATATGGATCTAAATGGTGCTTCAAGTAATTCTTCTTCATCAACATCCATTACGCACTTTTGCCTTATGGCTAAGGCTTCTGAGGTATCTCCTACTTTGGACCCCAATATATCCCATGATGATAATGATGATGATTTTGATGACAGTATGTCTTCCTTAAATAAGAAAGGCCAAATTGTCTTTCATGCTCTAAGTACAAATAAGAATGCTTGCTCTAACTTCATAGAAATCTTGACTATTTCTATTGAGAGCAAGAAACTTATTGATGAGCATGAAGACACAATTGAGAAAATGCAAAGCCGTGAATATAAATACGCGGATGAGATCGCGGATCTCAAGGAAGCTCTTGAAGAAGAGGAAACCACTAAGAGTCTCTTGAGGAGACTTTTGCTCTTGAACTTTCTAGAGTAAAGGGATCCCATGATAGAGCTCTTGAAGTGGCTAATGACTTCAAAATAAAAAATGGTGAGCTTATAGATGCACATGCTAAACTCCTTGAGGATTTTGAGCACCTCAAAAATGGCTCTAGGGTCATTAAGGGTGAGCTCATCAAACTCACTGAGTCTCATGCGCAACTTAAAGCTTCATATTCAAAAGAGCTTGTTAAGTAACCTTCTCCTATTGCTATTAATGAGAATGTTGAGCTAAGGGCTCAACTTGAGTTGCTATCTAGCAATTATGGGAAATTGGAAGAAAGACATGAAAAGCTCTCAAGCTCTCATGAGGATCTTTTAATCTCCCATGATAAGCTAACGTTTGCTCATGAGGCTATTATGTCAAAGGTAACATCTTGTGAGCCTCATGTGGACAATAGCACAACTTCTACTCAAAATGCTTTATTGCCATGTCCTAGTCCTTGTAATTCATCCACTCATAGTATTTCTACATCTGGTGTTGAATTACTTTCCTTACCTTGTCGCTCTAACAATGAAGCTTCTACTTCCTCTAGTGTTTTTGTTCATACTAACCATGTAGAGGAATCAAAAGAGCTCAAGGCCCAAGTCACTTCCTTGAAGAAAGACTTGGAAAAGCGTCATGCTGGGAAGTCCACACTTGACAACATGTTGAGTGTGCAAAGACGCCCCAATGACAAGAGTGGACTTGGATTCAACTCCAATAACAAGAACAAGTCCAAGAATAACAAGAAAAAGAAGGGCCAAGAACAAGTCAATAATTCGGCCAAGATTGTTTGCTTCAAGTGCAAAGTTGAAGGGCACCATGTTAGATCTTGCCCGTTGAAGAAGAAGTCTCTTAGTGAGAAGCTACAAGGGAAGATGCCTCAAGTTCAAATTCAAGTTCCCCAAGTTGAAGAACGGCCACTTCCCAAGAAGAATCAAGTTATCCTTCTCAAGTTGAGATTTCAACAAAGAAGAAAGGAGGAAGCAAATGTTGCTACTTATGCCGTGAGAAGGGTCACTTTGCTTCTTCATGCACTAGTGGTAACTTATCCAACCCTATCATAATTGATAATGTTTATTCTCTTAGGAAGGATAAGGTTGGAAATGTGTTTGCCAAATATGTTGGTACTCAAAGTGGTGTCAAGAAAAGAACCATTTGGGTTGCCAAGCCTATTGTGACTAACCTCTTAGGACCCAACTTGGTTGGGGACCAACAAGCTAAAACTTGATCAATAGGTGTTGTTGGAGGGCATTGGAGACTTGGCAACATCATGAAGACTTAAGGGATCTTCATCAATGATACTCACAGGCCAAGTCATTTGGATTATATTGGTCTATCTCATATCCAATGTTCCTCCTTGCGGTAACTTATATTTAAATCATACATACATTGAAAGTTGCTTGCACCCTTGCATGTGTTTGGTTTTGTACCTTGCTAGTGTTTGTATGTGTTGTGCTTTCTACTTACTTATCTTGAGTAATCAAGTATGTGTATGTTGGTGTGCACACCATGTACGTGTGAGTTTGTGTTAAGCCTTTATATCAACTTGCTTATATCTTAACTGGTTCATTTGAGAGATTAATGGACTATCCCATTTTGGGGGAGTGATATGCTCTTTGGCACTTCACAATCCTAAAATTGTGTGTACATGAGGAATACCACTTAGTGTTCATATATCAATATTATCTAGTCTCTATGTGGTATGTCATGCTCATGAGAAAGTGAAATTCTATAATGTCCATTAGTTATCTCATTTTGGATTATATTTTGCCTCTTATTAATATAAAATGGATTATCACATTATGGGGGCGTAATAAGCTTTGTGCATATTACAATCCTAGAAAATGTGAACATGTGAGGTATTTCCATTTAGAATTGATATTGTCAATTATCTTGTTCCTATGTGGCATGTTGCTCAAACAAGTTCCAATTTGGTTAAACGATTTTGTTTGCTCAATATTTGGATCTTGTTTGTGAAGGAAGTTCTTGGTACGGTTTTCTCATAATATATTCACATATATCTTTTTTGGGAAATCGATTGCTTCAAGCTACTCTTTGTAGTTGCTTTGCATGACCGCGTGAATATTTGAAGCTATCAAGAACATCTATCTACATAAGCATTGCCGTTAAATCTTATCCATTGTCATATGCTTATTTGTTGTGAAGATGGTCTTGAATATCATTCCTATACACCACCGAGAAATTTCTACATATACTCCTTTTCCATGACAAGAGATACTCATAATTGTGGTGAAATTTGTAGATCATCTTCATATTGGCCCTAGGTTTTATTGCCTTATTTATTCCCAAAAATTAATGTGTTTTAACTCCCGTTGTCTTCCTTGTCTCTCATGGATGCTTGTGCTTTACTCAACTTTCCTAGTGATTTAATTGGTGTAGGAGAGGCATTGATCCCATCATTGTGCCTTTGCATTCAAAGGCTACTTCTTGATAACGCACTGTTCTTGGGGGAGCTATCCTATATTGAGTAAAACTCTATCTTTTCATTTGTTATTGGATCGTATTGATTCCTATTGAAAATTGGCTAGTGTTGGAAAGATATACGGAGAGCAATGATCTCATTTGGATGCATTTTGTATTCAATACAAGATCCTAAATAATGCACTATTATTGAGCGAGCTCCTCCTATATTCTTTCATACACTATTTGTCTTCTATTGGTACTTACTCCTTTCCTTTGGAATTTGATCCCGATGACATGTCTCTTTAGAAGACAAAACTTTTCGTCTTATTACTTTGCCATCATGAAAAGTGTAGAGGGTGTGGTTTATTTGTTGGAACCCTGCTCTTTCTATTTGAGAGTTAGTCTCAACTGGCATCTCTCTTTGGGAGTGGGTTGTATCATTCATTGATATATCTCTCTTTTGATATCTTTTTTGGAAATTTGATATCTAGTCCTTTTTATTTATTGATTAATTGGTATCTTATTTTTTTTGGTATCTTTGCCAATTGGTATCTTATCAATCGTGTGTTGGTTTGTTTTAGTTTCAATTGGCTTCTCTAAATCAATTTTTGATTTGGATCTTTGATATAATTTGGACCTTCTTTGATTTCTTGATATTTTTCCAAATTGTATCTCCGTTTGGTTATTAAAGGTCATAGGCATGCATATCTACTACATGTTTATTTTATGGCACGCTTTCCTTTTTTGCCAATATATAGGTGAAACTCCACAGAATCCTAAATCGGCTAAGATGTGCATGAAATTCAATTTCATATCTATATGCACACATTTATGTGGAGTTCCTTCTATTTATTGTAGTTTGACTAACTACTTTGGACCCAATTAGTTTGGGAACAATTTTACTTTAATGTGTTTTAGGTACATGGAGATGCATTGGATGCTTGTCTCATTTACAATGAAAGCTTCTTCACCACATGCTTTTTGAGGCCAAGCTAGGATGGTTGATGAACTCATATCTACTACATCAACCCCATGCCATCTCGGTAACAAGTATCCACCCTCATGCATACTTTTATAGCATTCAAACCTTGTGTAGGTTTCATCATGGGATGAAAAATATTTATTTGCCTTTGTTGTGGCTATCGCAAATTCTGTTTGGCTCTTATGATACTGTTGCTTTCCACAGAATGCTTCCCAACTATCTCTTTTTCCCTTAGTGATATTTGTGATGCTTGTGTTGAGGTTCAATTTGAAGTTCATTATTATACAATATGAGAATATTGAGCTATGGGCTATGATCCTAAACAAACATCATATGTGTAATTATATGACTTCCTTTTTGGATATCTTGTATCTTTTCTTTCTTAACTAATTTTGTGTATACATATTTCTTTGTGGATGTACATCATCATGATTGTTGTCTACTTAGAAACTTATATACATGAGAAGAGTTACATCTTTACTTGATATCTTAATTCTTTGGTTTCACCTTTTTATCTATTTTTTATTCTTTGGTGACCCCGGAAAGAATTTGGGCTCATGAGTGCCTATACTATTTAATCACATCATGGTGCACTCATCTTGGTAAATATCCTTTACCTCATGCTTGTCTTGACGAGCCTATTATCTTCACCATGGGATTTGACACAAGCCTTGATTTTATTTTATTTTATTTGCATCTTTTTGAGCTTGTGAATCCCTTTAAATTTTGTATTTTAGAGGATACTGGGGAGTGAGGATTCCATTTTTGTACACTTTGTATTTAAATGCAAAATTCTAAATTGTGTACAAATATTGGGGAGCTCCTCTATTTTCTTTAAAACACTCTTTTGCTCAAATCATAATATCTTTTGTTCACTTGGTTTGGTGGATCTCTTGGCTGTTTTCCTTTTATTTGGATAATTGTAAAAGTTTTTTCATATCATTCTCTTGCAATTTTGGATCCACAATATAGTGTGATCTCCCTCCAACTATTAGTCATTGGATAGATGTGTTTGATTTCACTCACATTTTGAGAAATGCACACATCGTGGGGGAGCTTTTACTATATTGACCTTCTAAGACTATTCGCCCATTTTGGAAATGGATGCCAAGGGGGGAGAAGTTTTAGAGGGTTTAAGGGATTTTGGTTTTATGTTTTTTGTTTGTTCATAAAATATTGCCTTTCATGCTCATGCATCCTTGTTTGTTTCTTTGCATGCATGGTTGCTTTAAATTCATTATATAAACCCTCGTATAAATGATTGTCATCAATTACCAAAATGGGGGAGATTGAAAGGGCATGGCGCCCCCATGTGTGGTTTTGGTAATTAATGACAATCCCTATGGACTAATGGTTTCATTGAGTTATACTTGTAGTGTTTGTCCATAGGCAATGCTTGAACTCCATATGTTGGATTCAAGGTTGATGCCATGAAGATATTGATATAATGGAGTATTTGGCATCAATATCATCGAGTTGTATGGATATATTTGATATGATCAATAAGAAGAGTATGTGATGACCAAGTGGTTATATATTCGAGGAGTTATCCGAAGATTGGTCACGAGAGATTTGAGCATATTGCAAGTATGTCTTGAAGAAAAGGATTCTGAGATCATTCATGGTTATCCTCAAGACATCATCTATTACAGAGAGAAGTAAAGATACAAGATTGATCAAGATATTGATCAACACACAAAGCTACAAGATTTACCAAGTGGGATCATGTATCTCTTGGTATGGTCGGAAATTATCCGTATAGCTTTGTGAACTAACCCATGATATGTGTGTGTGGTATTTATATGTGTGGTTAGGTATCTTTCAAAAGGAAGATTTCATATAGCCCATGGTTGATAACGTGAAGTGGTGATCGTCATCAATCTTGAGATGTGCAAGTTCAAGAGAACCGTCTCGAACGAATCCTATGATTGAAGCTTGCCACCCATTTGGAGATAATGGTCATGTGAAGATGTGCCTAATGAAGGCTCACCCATAGGGGAGTATGGGGGAGCAATATGTGAGTCTTCACCAAGCGAAGCACAATCAAGAAAGGTGGTTCACTTGAGGAGATCAAGATAGTCATCATCTAGCTCTAGTGGAATGCGCAAGACAAAGGTATGATCTTGATAGGGTTTCTATTTTACCGGTCTCATTGTGCTAGTTGGGAGACCGAGTTATAGGATAGATACCGTACTATCAAGAGGGGCTCTCGAGTGAGCTTTTGCGTATCATTTGTAGAGAGCTCAAACCTTTACATACTAGGCATCATATTTCTTGGTTGTTATTTGGGCTTTTATCCATGTGAGAATTTAGAGCTTGGTTCATCTCCATGCCAAGCTCTAGTCCATCAAAAACAGATTTCATATGAATATCTTGTTGCATTTTTTATGTTAGAGGTCATACCGCCGGTTTGTCTTTTCTAAGAGAGGTCAAACTCTCTTCCTTTGTTTACTCCTCATATGATGGACTATGATGTGTATATGTATGATCTTGTAGAGCTTGTGATTATCTTCGAAACAAGCCCAAGATCATCGAAAACGGAGTCCGTATGAAAAAGTTATTGCAGCTTCCGTTTTGCTGTGTTGTTGGTCTAGGCCGGAAGTTCCGGTGTCCCAGACCGGAAGTTCCGCCCTGTCCTCCCAGGCCTCGAATTTCGGCTAAGTCTTTTTGAGAATTTGGTACTGCACAAGACCGGATATTTGACCGGAACTTTCACCGGAAGTTCCTGTCCACCGGAAGTTTCTGTCACTTGCACTGGAAGTTCCTGTCGAAATTCCTCAACGCACTAGTACAGAACGACACATCGGAAATGGGCCAAAAACCCCATCGGCAACGGAGAAAGGGTCCGTGTCCCTGCCCCTGTCACTGATGTGAAGAGCTCAATGGCAACGGACGTGATTAACCATTGCCCCTAACATGGGCAACAATTGTTATATTAGATCGTTACTGATATGTTCCACGTTGGACATGGAGTTTTGCTAATCACCGTTTCTAATAAGTGTTACAGGAAAACAAAAAAAAAACACGGTGACATGCTGTGCCGTCGATTGAGCCCCGCTCCATGCGACTAGACGGCCGCCCGATCGTCACCGTCTTCCTTTCCGCCCTGCTTTACAAAAGTTCATCGGTGCGCGTGGCTGGAGCTCTGCTCCTATGTCTTCATGGCCGTCAGATGATCATCGAATGTCATCATCCTGCTGCACAAAATATACTGCTCTTGGTGATGGCACCGTGTACGGAGCCCCGCTCCTAGGTCTTCACGGCAGCAGCATCGTCACCAAGCATCCACCAAGCCCTTGACACAACGAATAATCTTTGTTAAAAGTAGCTAAATAAGTCACCGACAGAGCAAACCAAGCTAAATAAGTATGTAACATAGCAAAACAGAGAAAACCAAGCTAAATAACTCGCCGACAAAGCAAAACTAAGCTAAATAAGTAGCTAACAAAGCAAAACCTAGCTAAATAAGTAGCTAACAGAGCAAAACCAAGCTAAATAAGTAGCTAACAGAGCAAAACCAAGCTAAATAAGTAGCTAACAGAGCAAAAACTAGATAAATAAGTAGCTAACAGAGCAAAACCAAGCAAATACATAGTAAAAAGAGCGGCCTTACCTTAAACGAGGCGGGGTCGCTTTCTGTCGCGGATTGCGTCCCAGGTGCTAGAGCCACTGCTAGAGGAGACCTCATCCTCCTCGAACACCGGAGCATCCTCCTCCTCTTCCACCTCCTCCTCCTCCGCCTCTGCAACCGCCGCCGCCGCCTCTGGACCAGGGCCCTGGCCAGGGAGAAGAGACCGGTTTATGGCCTCCCAAAGCTGCGTCTGGAACAACGCCTCCTCGGCGACTTGTATCGCATGCTCAGCGGTGGAGATGCGGACTGCTCTCTGCATCGCAGAGGCCTCAATGGCGCCGTCGGCGCGCTCGCGCTCGTAGGCGGCGCGAGAGAGGAGGAGACCGACCTCCAGATCCGGTCCTCATCGTCCGAGGAGGACGAGAACCGGGCGTCGGGGGCCACCGCCGCCGAGAATCCGGAGGGGATTTGACGGCTCGCATGAACTCGTGAGACCTGTCCGTGGATCTCGTCCTAGTTGTAGGGGAGATCCGGGCTGCGCCTCGGAGGGTGGGAGGAGGAAGATGCTCCATCCTGACTTCCGTCGGCGCCGGAGGGGTTCGCCATCGATGGTCTGAAGTTCGTGGAGAGAGTGTGCGGCTAGGGTTAGGACTTGGGGAGAGTGAGTGAGATGCACTGGAGTGGGTGTTATTTATATGGGCACCGCTTAATGGGCCTTCACATGGGAAACAGAGATTTACATATCTCCGTATCTGTTGTGGGCTTATCGGCAACGGAGTTTCTGTGCACCTCTGTTTGCAATATGTTGGCAACGAAGTTATTTTGCCCTCCGTTACCATTGTGTCGGGCCCATCGACGGATTCTCTCACGCGCACTCCCGCGGAAGCGCGCGGAACTCATTTCTTCCGTCGCCTAACTCCTGCCGTTGCCATAGAGGGGTATCCGATGTGTCGTTTTGTACTAGTGACGGCTCTTTTTCTTGGGGACCTATAAAAGGGCCCCCCTTCTTCCCCAAAGAGACTAGCTTGGCTGAGCATGAAATTGACCTCCATTGTTGACCTCCTTGAGCTTAGCTATCTCTCAGTCCCTCCATGATTCTTGACTCCATTTAGTGGGAAAAGAGAGAGGAGATCTAGATCTATTGTGATGTAGTGCAACCTAGGCCCATCACCATGTCAAGCATTCCAACACATCACAAGTCACCACAGACCTCAAAGATGAACTCATTCCTCGTAGAGAACTCAATTCCCACCCTTTTGGATGGTATACTACGTCATCCTCCGTCACTTGTTGATGCTAGGCTTGCCACGACGACTACGGGTACACGAGAGGATGACCATGGAGCAAGAGGAATGAAGCCCGACAAGACGGTGGCTTGGAAGAGGAGAAGGAAGAAGAACCAGCAGATCCAGTGGCCGGTACTACCGAGCCAGTCCGGTACTACCGCCCGATGCAAGCTCGGTACTACTGCGCCACGTCCGGTACTACTAGGTTACGCGAGGCGCTACGGGACTCGGCGGATTTCATGTCGGCACTACCGCACCGACCGCCCCGGTACTTCTCCCCAATCGGTACTAGCGGGTCGGCCAGGCCGGTACTACCGCATAGAGCCCGGCACTACCGACTGCCTGCGTGCAGAATACGGGTTGAAGCCCTTGTATCCCTTTCCCACCTACCCCTTCGTGGCCAAACCTATAAATAGGCACCTACCCCTTCAGATCTAGGTTAGGTAAGATATGAGATAGAGTTGAGCTAGTCTCCTAGTGCCCCTTTGTGGATGCCTCCCCTTGTGGAGATGATTCCTCCCCTTGTGGAGAAGATCCCTCTTGTGGATTCAAGACCTCTCCTTAGATCTTTCATCTATTGAGTTGTATCAAGGCCCCTTTCTTGTGCTTAGTGTTTCTTGGTTGGATTCTATCGTGGTGGTCTCCCCACGGGATTCTACCGTCACGGTCTCTCCTCCCATGAATCTACCGAGCGCTTGCCAATCTCTCCCTTTGGGATTCTATTGGACCTGCTGGACCTACCGGTGAGGGAAACGTGTCATTGTATCGTGTTTGTGTTCTTATGTTCTTCGCGTTCTTCGTGTTCTTCGTGTTCTTGCGTGTGTTCGTCCACTTCCGCCGTCAATCCGTGAAGATCGGGCAACCCTAGAGGTGCACCCTTTACCATATGGTATCAGAGCATGGTTGCCACAGATTTGACATGTGTTTCCACCCCCAAATCCACCAAATTTTTCTTTGATTTTGAGTAATTTCAAAAATTCCACAAAAAATAGCACCAATTTGCTTTTGGATCGATCTGAGATTTGAGTGCGTATTTGCAGGTTTTGATCCATTGATTTATTGCTCAACTAGTTGATCTAGCTTCCTTTGCGTTCCCATAGCCTAATTCCATCATTTGGCCTTCCGATTTGTCGTTTTTCGCCCTGTTTTTTCACCCAAATCGAAATTTTGAGTCTCGGGCACGAACAGCGACTCGGTCCGTACTACCGGACTTGGTGCGGTACTACCGCCCTTACAAAAAACGGGAACTTCAGGAATACGATTTTGGCCATATCTTTTGATTCCGGACTCCGTTTTTGGTGTTCTTTGGCTTGTTTCGAAGCTACGGACAAGACCTCCATCACCATTGTGGAAGATCCAACATCCACCATTAACAAAATCCGTGGGCAAGCACGACACTTCTACAACAACGGGTGAAGATCGTTGACCAAAGGTATAAACATCACGAATCTTTTCCCACTTGACATTCCTTTGTGAGCCACACTATATATCTTTGCGATTATCATGTCCTATTGAGGCTAGCTCTTGATGATTGCTTGGGCTTTGCACAATTGTATCGTGTAGTTTCCGAGCGACCATTGTCTGCGCTAGTTCATATATCATATATCTAGTTGTTGGCATCAAAAGAAGTGGGTGTGCAAAAGAGAAAAAGAAGCAAAAGAGCAAAGAGAAAAGAAGCAAAAAGTGCAAGAAAAGAAAAGAAAGAAACACCACTTGCCATACTCTTGTAGGAAGCGCGCAAGCTCGATGAACATCTCGTAGGTGGTACTTTTTGTGCAAATCTTGTAACCGACCAATAATTTGCAATCGAGCTAGTGGCTCTCCTTGTACTTGTGCAACACGAGCTTATAGTCTTCGCTAGGATCATATGGTTATTTAGCTCACTTCTTAGTTGCATAAGTCTCATTTATCTCTCCGTGCGTGTGTTTCCTTGAACTACATTCCTATCTTTTGAGATTGACTTGCTTTTGCTTTGGGATCATCGTGGTTCTCTACTTGCCTTTACAATATCTTGGTTTCCGGATTGGTTCGATTTGCTTTCCACCTACCATACCTTCCTATCCACCATAAGACGTCTGTGTTTTGGAGTTTGCTTTTGGATACTTGAACACAAGCACTTTACTTTGTGATCGTTTCTTTGGTTGTCCACGACGTCCAATACTATCTACAAAGGTGAGAGGTTGTGCTCTAGTTCCTTTACACTCCACATATACACTTGTCTTGTGAGTTAACATGTCTAGGGAGAGCGGATCAAACTATGGAGCCGAACATGATGATGAGTACCCGATGAGCCACAATGACTATGATGCCTCAAGCATAGAGGACGTGGGGGAACGCTACACCGACTATGACCCCCATGACATGATGGAGTATCACCAAGACTTCCGCTACCACGACTCCGACTATACAAGCGTCAACGACATGGAGCGGTACCACACTTCGACCAACCTTCATCATATGGTACCGACTTCGACTCCAACGACATGGTGGAGCACTACTACTACGACTACAACTCCGATGACATGGTGGAGCATGTCTACGACTACCACTCTTCAAGCATGTGCGATGACATCGACTACACCTTCGACAACATGCAAGAGGAGATGACCCCCATCACCACCGTGTTCAACAGCGGCACCACCAAGCTTAGTGGCACAACCTTCTATGGTTCAAGCTCAAGACGGAGCACCGACAAGGCCACCATGCATTCATCCTATGGAGCTCCATCAACTTCAAGAAGGCGTCATGACAAGAACATCGCCAAGAGCGCCAAGCTTCGACATTCTACATCAACAAGGCGACACAAAGACGATGCCAAGGCAATGGAGGACGCCATGAACAAGCTTGATGCAACCTTCGACGACTTCAACATCAACTCTAGTCGAAAGTTCCAAGGCCTCAAGAACGCCATTGACAAGCTTGCCAAGCGCCTACATTCTTCATCACGCTCTAGAAGGCGCCACAAGAACAAGGCCACGATGGCTCATGACATGGACAAGCTTGAAGCCGACATTGACACACTTGCCAAGCTTCGGAACTTGTCACCAAGCTCAAGTGGAAGTTCCAAGGAAAAGTCGCGACGCATCCCAAGGACTTGCGACGACACCCCTCCACTCAAGAACGTCAACGTCGACGTGAGGAGAAGTCAAGGCGGACGCCACCCCATCAAGCACCTACGCCCACACTCCAACTTCAAGGTGCAACTTCCACATCCAAGATGGCGGCGTGTACACATCCTATAGAGTCTCCACCAAGTGCACCACCACATTGGCCCCCATATGGCAAGATGACGATCTCATATGTGACAATTGCCAAGGCCACGACCATGATCCACGGGAATGCCCCAATCTCTTGTGTCCAATATGCAATGGAAGAGGTCACATGATGTGGGAGTGCCAAGTTGGTGACCAAGATGGAGAGAAGACGGTCGAGCATGGGATTTTCCCTTCGGCCAAGGAGGCGAACATGGATGATGATATCACTTTGGTTGATGAGCCAAGTGAGCATGCCGAGCATGGGATTTTCTCTTCGGCAATGGAGTCGAGTGATGATGCCCCTCTTAAGGCATGCATCTTGGGAGGCGAGATGGTTGAGGAGGTTGAGCATGGGAGTTTCCCTTCAACCATGGAGGCGTTTGGAGTTGAGAACATTGAGCCTACCCTCTTGTGTTTGAGTTATGAGATGGTACCAATTCCATGTGAGAATGCGAGCCACTTAGCCCACTTGAGTGAGAGTGAAAGTGAGTTGAGTGACTCCACCAAATGTGAGATTGAGTGCTTCCACTTTGAGGGAATGAGTGATACACCACATGAGTTGAGAGAGGTAGTTGATAGGTCTTGTGAGGCCATTTTGATTTCTAACAACTTACCCTTCTCCTCTAGTGTGTTCTCTCATTATGTTATAGGTTCTATGGATAATGAGACGCCAATCCTCGACTTGACGGTGCCTCAAATGGAGAAGATATACATGGAGGATAATGATGAGGCCACCTCATGTCTACTTCAATGGACAAGTCAGCTACACGGAAGCCCCTACTACTTCAACACCTACTTCACCTGAGCGGAACTACAAAGGTATGGGTGTTGATGTCACCATGATCCCACTAGTGGACATGATGAATGTTGATTGCTTGCATGAATTGGATGATTCTCTTGATGTCACTTATGAGTCATTTCTATTCCCATGTGATACCTTGCCTCAAAACAATGTTGATCATGTGGATTACTCTACTTGTGATAAAAATGCCATTCACTTGTTTTGCAATCAATGTTTTCACTACTCTCCCTTCATTGCAACCAAAATGATGAAAACTTGTTCTTTCAAATGCTTGGTTTGCAATGATGAGCCCTTGATTTATAATGAGATTGCACCCATAGCTTTCTCACATTTTGGAGATTTTTCGTTTTCTCTTATGGACCTTGTTCCATCCTTCACTTTGCATAGTAACCATCCACATATGTCATACATTCCGCTTGATTTTGGTATGTTTGGTGAAGTGCAAATGAAGAGACGCATCACGATGGATGATGTATTCATATACCATACCCATAATGTTTTCCTTGGGTGTTTTGTGTATTTTGGTACCCGCATGATATTGTCAACCTCCATTGAGCATGAGTTGACAAAAAAGCTCTTCAGAGCATACACTTGAGTTGTGGATCGAAACCAACTCTAATACCCTTCCCATGTTTTGCATCAAACAAGTTGAACAATTTCTCTTGCTTTTGGTTTGTTTGTAAACATGTTGGCGATATTGGTTTTCCCTATGACAAGAATGTCTCCTTGATCTTCCATATGAGTGATTTATGTGTTGCCACAAATATGATGAACAATTGTTCTTTTCGAAGACTTGCTTGCAACCATAATGACATTTTGAGCATGTCTTGTCATGAGTGTTTTGGTATCTACCCATTTGGTGTTGCAACAAATATTTTGAAAACTTGCTCTTTCATATGGTTTGTTTGCACCCATGTTGATGTTTTGAACATTCTTCATATTGTGTTTTTGCCAAATTCTCCGCTTATTGCATCAAGCATGTTGACAAAATTCTCTTTCCAATGCCTTGTGTGCAATGTTGATCATATGGTTCGAAATGAGATAACTATCATAGCCCTCTCAAATTTTCATGGAGTTTTTGTGTTCCCACATTTTGAGAATGTTTCAAGAAATTGCTTGCACATTGACCTTGCATATGCTTTGACTTTCACATATTTGTGTTGTGCTAATGGTGTAATGAACATGAATGGACATGTCATTGATGATATGCTCCTCTATCTTGCACACACATGGTTTGCTTGGTCTTTGATGTGTAGGTCGTACCTTTGGATGAGCCTCCATGAGTTGTTTCAACCACGCATTCCTATGACGGAAGTTCTTGCAAGAAGAGCACATCGACATCTTGTTAAGGTGACTTCCTTCTACATAAGCGCTCATGCGATGACCTTCAAGAATTGGCTACTCTTTGAGTGTTGTTTCGTCTTCCTTGTGAGTCTTGTAGGTTACTTGAAAGGCGAAGGGACATTGAAAAGTGCCACATCATTTCCATCGACTACATGGTGAACCACACGACAAGCTCTACGCATCTACCTCCTTGCCATGATGATGACGAGCAAGAGTCGAGGACGACTCTTTTTGAAGGGGGGGAGATGATGTAGTGCAACCTAGGCCCATCACCATGTCAAGCATTCCAACACATCACAAGTCACCATGGACCTCAAAGGTGAACTCATTCCTCGTAAAGAACTCAATTCCCACCCTTTTGGATGGTATACTACGTCATCCTCCGTCACTTGCTGATGCTAGGCTTGCCACGACGACTACGGGTACACGAGAGGATGACCATGGAGCAAGAGGAATGAAGCCCGACAAGACGGTGGCTTGGAAGAGGAGAAGGAAGAAGAACCAGCAGATCCAGTGGCCGGTACTACCGAGCCAGTCCGGTACTACCGCCCGATGCAAGCTCGGTACTACCGCGCCACGTCCGGTACTACTAGGTTACGCCAGGCACTACGGGACTCGGCGGATTTCATGTCGGCACTACCGCACCGACCGCCCCGGTACTTCTCCCCAATCGGTACTACCGGGTCGGCCAGGCCGGTACTACCGCACAGAGCCCGGTACTACCGACTGCCTGCGTACAGAATACGGGTTGAAGCCCTTGTATCCCTTTCCCACCTACCCCTTCGTGGTCAAACCTATAAATAGGCACCTACCCCTTCAGATCTAGGTTAGGTAAGATATGAGATAGAGTTGAGCTAGTCTCCTAGTGCCCCGTTTGTGGATGCCTCCCCTTGTGGAGATGATTCCTCCCCTTGTGGAGAAGATCTCTCTTGTGGATTCAAGACCTCTCCTTAGATCCTTCATCTATTGAGTTGTATCAAGGCCCCTTTCTTGTGCTTAGTGTTTCTTGGTTGGATTCTATCGTGGTCGTCTCTCCCGTGGGATTCTACCGCCACGGTCTCTCCTCCCACGAATCTACCGAGCGCTTGTCAATCTCTCCCTTTGGGATTCTATTGGACCGGTTGGACCTACCGGTGAGGGAAACGTGTCATTGTATCGTGTTTGTGTTCTTGTGTTCTTCGCGTTCTTCGGGTTCTTGCGTGTGTTCGTCCACTTCCGCCGTCAATCGTGAAGATCGGGCAACCCTAGAGGTGCACCCTTCACCATATTGTTCCACCAATCCATCTCTCCTCTAAGTGAGGGGAAGCCTTTGGATCTAGATCTTGGAGTTCCATTTGTTGAGTTCTGCTTTGTTCTTTCTCTCTTCTCCCCCCACAAGCATTAGTTGCTTTTGGTGGGATTTGGGAGTGAAGGATTTGTCCATTTCTAGTGGTCTTGCCTTCTTGCATTAGTTGCATCGGCTTGAGTTCTCCACGGTGATACGTGGAAGTTGAAGTTGAGGACTTGTTACTCTTGGGTTCGTTGGAACCCTAGACGGTCGTTGGTCGTTCTTGTGGCTTTGGGAGCCGTGGGGACTAGCCGGGAGCCTCCAATTGAGTTGTGGAGAAGTGCCCCGGCCTTGTGAGTCTTGTGGCTTTGGGAGCCGCGGGATTCTGGTGAGAGCCTCCAATTAAGTTGTGGAGTGTGCCTCATCGTTGTACGGGTTCGGTGACCACCCTCAAGTGTCCCATAATGGTTTGTGGCACTCCGCATTGGTGGAGGCACGAAGGAGATTACGGTGTGCCATTGACGGCTATTCGGGATCACTTTGTGACTCCGCACCGCTCCAACGAAGACTAGCTTCCATTTGGAAATGAACTTCGGGATAAATCATCGTCTCCAAGTGCCTCTGTATTTCTATACCCGAGCTTCTTACTTATGCAATTTACTTTGTGATAGCCATCGAGCTTAAGTATTATATCTTGCTATCACCTAGTTGTTTATCTTGCTTAGCATAAGTTGTTGGTGCACATAGGTAAACCTAGCTTGTTTAGGTTTCGTGCTTGATAAATTAAATGCTAGTTTTATTCCGCATTTATTCAAGTTTCGTGCTTGTTTAGTTTAGACCTAGCTTGTTTAGGTTTCGTGCTTGTTTAGTTGATTATCTTGCTTAGCATAAGTTGTTCTTGCACATAGGTAAACCTAGCTTGTTTAGGTTTCGTGCATGATAAAATAAATGATAGTTTTATTCCGCATTTATTCAAGCCTAAATCGTAAAGATTTTAATCGCCTATTCACCCCCTCTAGGCGACATCCGTGCCCTTTCAATAACCTGTGAGGGACCTCCTCTTATCCAAATCGGCAGCAAAATCTAAATCCATATAGTCAAGAAGTCCCTCATCAGCCTTGCCAAACTTCAGGCAAGCATTTGATGTGCCTCGAAGGTACCTGAAAATCCACTAAACAGCCTTCCAATGTTATTTACCAGATTAGATATATATCTACTAACCAAACATAGCATATCATAAATCAGGACGTGAACAGACCATGGCATAGATTAATGGCATAGATTAAGGAACCAACAACAGTAGAATATGGAACTCTTGACATGTACTCAAAATCTTCATCCGTATTAGGACATTGTAAAGCTGACAATTTAAAGTGAGGAGTAATAGGAGTACTAACAAACTTTGCATCATGCATGTTAAAACGATGAAGAACTTTCTTAATGTAAATTTGCTGACTAAGAAATAACAAACCAGAATTTCTGTCACGGGTAATCTCCATACCTAGAGTACTGTACTCGCTTTGGCCCAATCCATAAGCGACGGGTCTCGCTTCGCTCCGTAGCTTTATCTTTATATTTGCATATGAATTTGGATCATACCAAAATAACAACGATCTCATTTGGCAAATCATAGCTAGTGTCCTCCAAGTTCTGCATTTCCAATTTGCGCCTGTAGCAGTAAGTAACGAATAAACCACCACATATCCCCACCTCGGCCTGCCCATTAGAAGTCCGACTAGTTTTACGGGCACATATACTAGTTTTAGAAGTACAATAAAAAAGTCCGTAAAAAACATATCAACATGAGATATAATTTCGTACATCCCAATGCGAGAAACCCAATGAAGATTTTTTTTGTAATTTGGACTAACGTTTCTAAACAAATTTCATTTTGAATTTTGAATCCCGAAAAATGCATGTACAACTCCTCGTCATCCGACGTTAAAAGAGAAATCTCACCAAAACTCTACTTTCTGACACTTGTCAAGCATGTGAAGCGCCACATGTCACAAGTCAGAGAGAAAAATCAAACATTTACAAAAGTAAGTCTTTTTCTAGCGATTTCATCTTTTTTCAAGCAAGTCCTATTTAAATACAGAAAGTATCGAAAGAATTGAGTGGGCTGGTAAACGTTATTAAAGCTTCACTGTTAAGAGCGCCCCTTCCGCAAAGGCTGAAGTAGCGTTATACTCGGAGCTCATGTACGTCGACCTGAGGCGACGCAAGTCGCTTTTGGAGCGGCCAAATAAAAATCACCGTTTTTTCTCTTTTTGGTTTTTAAATTCTTTTTAATCTAAATATTTATAAATCCGAACAAATTTGAAATCTACACGTTTTTAAAATCTGAACGTTTTTTCAAATCTGAACAATTTTAAAATTGAACTAATTTCAAATCCAATTATTTTAAAAATCTGAAACTTTTTGGAAATTTGAACAATTTTTGAATCCGGACAATTTTAAAATCCGACCAAATTTCGAATCTGAACAAATTTCGAATCCAAACAATTTTTGAATACGAACAAATTTCAAATCCGAATAAATGAATAATTTTCAAATCTGAACAAATTTCGAATATGAACAAATTTCAAAATCCGAACAAATTTTGAATCTGAACAAATTTCAAATACGATCAAATTTCAAATCCGAACAAATGAACAAATTTTGAATCTAAACAATTTTCGAATTTGAACAAAATTCAAATCTGATTTTTAAAATCTGAACAAATTTTGAATACGATGAAATTTCAAATCGGAACAAATGAACAAATTTCGAATCAGAACAATTTTTGAATCTAACAATTTTCGAATCTGAACAAATTTCAAAACTGAACGATTTGCAAATCCGAATAAATGAAAAAAATTCAAAGTTGAACAATTTTCAAACCTCAACGTTTCTCAAAATCTGAAACTTTTTCGAAAATAAAAAAACAAAAACAAAACGAACACAAAAGAAAAGAAACACAATTGAAAAAAGAAAAATAAACCGAGAAGAAAAGAAAAAAGCCGAAACGGGCCGGCCCACCAGAGCCACCCGCAGGCGAGGCGGCCGTCTCGCGTCGCCTGGCGATGTATAGGATTGGCCCGTTATATTCTACTTTTCCTTGCCTGTTACGAGAGGCCCTGTTTAGTTTGCTTGGAATCTTCCAAGCCCAGATCACCCTCCCAGGCCGACGCCTCTGATCTTCTAAACCGAAGGCCTAACCCCAGATTTATAAATAAAGCGACCACCACAGAGTAGCAACGATTACATACGAGTTAACAGGTTCTGAATAAATCGTTACGAGCTGATCTCGGAACTTCGAGCGACCACCACCAACGCTCGACGACACCTCTGATCGCGGAACTTCGAGCTAATTTTCCAAAATCTTCTTTTCACCTTTTGCTACTCCGTATTTTTATCTCCTTCTCTTTTGAGCTGGAAACTGAATTTCCACAGCACGAACAAAAGCCGGTGGTTGGTGTAGCCAAAGCTTTGGAAAAACTATTACGAGCGCTGCTTCCTTTTCATCTTGTTCTTTGAAAAGTTAAACATTCACGCTAGTCTTCGTCTATGGTGGTTTCCTTGTGCGTTTTGTCGGCGCTTCATCGGCGATTAGCTTATTACCATGAGTAATGTGTTTCCGTGTCCTTCCATCTCTCACGAGCATCACGTGAGATTAGCTCCTGCTCTAATTTTTTTTAATTGCTCTCCATTTGAAAGTTTGAGTTTGGTTTTCTCTCTTTCACAGCGTACAAGTGATGCAAAAGTTTTTTTAGAGCAACCGGCAGAATCGCCATCTTTCATATTTATATAACAAAAATTGGCCAGAACTCGATTCATCTCAACTGACACGCCGACCTCGAGGTCACGCTCCAAACGAGCCGACGAAACCGCCACCCTGCTACAAGTTGACGTTTTCAGAAGGGCCGTTCCGGCTTGCACAATGGCCCCGAGGCCGCGAAAGACTAGCCAACGGTTTTGTCACCTAAGGATCAAATCTGACACCCACACACACAATGGCGATTTACGGAGCAGTCGCACTGACTTCCACATTACCACCCATGAAGCCGTGCCCCCACCTAGCAAACTTCCCGGCATCACAAGCCGTTATCACCCGATGACGGGACCTCCCAGACGACGCTCCGAAGGGGATGAGATGAGTATGACGCCGACACCCGCTCCGACCAAGGCTTAAATGTACGTTTTCATCCGGAGACCCGAGATTAAGATGACAAGAGAGGTGAAGGGGTTCCACGACGACGCCTCTAAGGAGAGGAACGACATCATAAAATGTCATCGTCGCCAGATGCAGCGAACAAGGTCAGTTCAAGGCTTTCGCCAGATGCATCAAACCCAACATCACCCCAAACCACCCAATCAATCTCCATCAGCAGTCGACCTACCTCCACCGCTCGGGCAACAACATCACTAGTAAAATCTTCGACAATGCCGCCCCACCACCATTGCTAGCAAATCACGACAACACCTCACACCGTCATGGCTGCTATTGCTCCAAACACAATGTGGGAGCATTGGCGAGGCACATCGCCGCCACCACCACCACTTACGCGGCCCCTGGCACCGCAGACCAACATCCCGACCGGGCTACACCTCCCGAGCCACCCACAAATCACGAGCTAAGTTTGGGCCCACTGATGTCTACGCACACAGCAAGTTTCCCTTAAGTGAATAACCCAAGGTTTATCGAACTCAGGGAGGTAGAGGTCAAAGATATCCCTCTCAAGCAACCCTGCAATTAAAATATAAGAAGTCTCTTGTGTCCCAACACACCCAATACACTTGTCAGGTGTATAGGTGCACTAGTTCGGCGAAGAAATATTAAAATACAAGTGATATGGATGATTATAAGTGGTAATTGCAATCTGAAATAAAAATGGCAGCAAGCAAACATGTAGCAGAACTGGTTGTAAACGGTGTTTCAATGCTTGGAAACAAGGCCTAGGGATCATACTTTCACTAGTGGAAACTCTCAACAATAATAATATAATTGAATACATAAATACTTCCTCTTCACTATGCTAGTCCGAACTATTCTCCCGTTGGATAACGAACACCAATCCACTGTGTAGGGCTATAAAAGCACGCCTCAAGTTTGTATTCCACCTCTAGGGCACCCCGCGCTGTCACTATGAGCGCCCCAAAATAGTACTAAACAGACGCCACAATTTCATAGAAACATCCAACACAAGAACAACTCATGGCAAGTATTCGCATAATCTTTAATCCAAAGAGTCACACACGGTGCGCACACTGTCAACTTCGCACCGTGGGACAAAGGTGACTCCGGAGTTTACATTAATAAAACCACTTGAGTAGCATATTCATAAGATTATGAAGAGTAACATCTATGGATTCAACTAGATTACAAAGCTCATGATCACATATAGATCACACCATGGGAGAGAGATGAACCACATAGCTACCGGTAGAGCCCTCAGCCTTGATGAAGAACTACTCCCCCCTCATCATGGGAGGCAGCAACGGCGATGATGGAGGCGGTGGCATCGATGGAGATGGCTCCGAGGGCACTTCCCCGTCCCGGCAGGGTGCCGGAACAGAGACTTATGTCCCCCGAATTAGGGTTTTTGGTGGCGGCGGCGCTACGGAGCTTTTCTGGGGAAATCGTCGAACCTTTTTGGAGTTTTAAGTCAGGAGGGTCTTCATAGGCGAAAGGGCGGCGTCGGAGGGCACCCGAGGGGCCCACGCCACCCTAGGGCGCGGCCAGAGGTGGGCCCGCGCCCAGGCATGGCGTGGCCGCCTCGTGGCTCGCCTCCGTCTCCCCTTTGGACTCTGTGGTCGTGTCAGTGAAATACTTGGGCACGTTGATTTTCGTCCAATTCCGAGAATATTTCCTTAACAACTTTTCTGGAATACAAAAATAGCAGAAAACAGGAACTGTCACTGTGGCATCTTGTTAATAGGTTAGTCCCAAAAAATGTATAAAAGTGCTATGAAGTGTATATAAAACATGTAGCAATTGGTATAATATCAGCATGGAACATAAAAAATTATAGATACGTTTGAGACGTATCAAGCATCCCCAAGCTTAGTTCCTACTCGTACTCGTGTAGGTAAACGATAAAACAAAATAATTTTTGAAGTGACATGCTACCATCATAATCTTGATCATATAGTATTGTAAAGCACGTGTGAATGAATGAAGTGATCCAAATCAATGGTCTATAGTTTGCTAACAAATAAGTAATGAGTAAACAACTGAATCATATGAGCAAAAACTTTTCATGAATAGTACTTTGGAGACATTGTATCCAAAAGTTTGCATAAGAGTTAAT
Organism: Poa pratensis; assembly: GCA_947311845.1. NCBI lineage: Eukaryota > Viridiplantae > Streptophyta > Magnoliopsida > Poales > Poaceae > Poa > Poa pratensis. Next base: position 34,200,390 of record CAMZMU010000094.1, read on the forward strand.
TCGAAAAGTAATAGATTCTAAGTAAAAGGTATTTGACCAACACAAAGGAAGATTAAGTTTCAGCTTTTGCTTCAACTTTAACATTTATATCTCATGGATGTTGTCAATACAAAGCAATATAATAAGTCCAATATATAGCATATAACAATTGTTGTACCAAAGTTGACACTAGTGTTTGCTTGTGGAGATAGAAAGAAGTAGGAAAACTGACTCAACATAAAAGTAAAAAGAAAGGCCCTTCGTAGAGGGAAGCAGGGATTAAATCATGTGCTAGAGCTTTTTAAGGTTTTGAAATCATATAGAGAGTAAAAATATAAGTTTTGAGTGGTGTATGCTAATTGTCAACGAATGGCAGCAGATAAAAACAGTATTCCCCTTGTCAACAAGACTTTTTAAGAGCGGCTCCCATGAAATACGTTATTTCTACCAGCAAGACAGATCATCCCTCTTTCTCTTTTGTTTACACATACAGATGTTTCACTGAGTATTCAGTTGACAAAATGTGAAGAGATTACGCGGTTAAAGTTGTAATTAATTGGGACTGGGCATCCCTTTCCAGCTTTTTTTGCAAAATTAATAGATAAGCGGATGTATATGCCGCTAGTCTGGAGGTAAAGCCTGATTGTCTATCACGTCCTCATGAGCTTGGTAAACAGTGACACAAAAAGGAGTAGTAACAATTTTGAATACTTTAAAGGTAGCACATGAAAAATTTACTTGGAGTGGCAGGAAAATACCACATATAGGTAGTATGGTGGACACAGATGGCATGGATTTTAGCTCAAGGATTTGGATGCACAAGCAGCATTCTCGCTTAGTACAGAGTTTAGGCTAGCAAGGTTATTTAAGCAAACACAGACTATCAACCGGTACACCAAAAACTTATATAACAACATATCAGAAACATTATAAGACTCCGCACTGTCTTCCTTGTTAACCAAACCCTTTTACTAGAAAATATCTAGACCTTGGAATTACCACTTATACAAACTAAATTCCAACAAGCTTTATGGCAGTTCTCCACTAATGGGCTTTACTTACATGATACAAAAGTTTAAACATGACCTACTTAGTAACTCAAAACAATTGACAAGTATCAAATTGTCCAAGATAGTGATCTACAAGAGTATGTAAGCGTTTTCCATTATGCCATTACCACACGCAACATTTTCTGTTCCAACCAAACACCAATCAATTTATTTAAACAACTCTCCAAACAAATATAAGTGAAGAAAGAGAGTACTTTATTTAAAAGAACTAATAGCTCTGAACAAGAGATACATGAAAACAAGAGCTAAAAGCTTAACAGCGCTAGATGTGAATACTCAATAAGTATAAGTGAAGAATAGGAGTATTCTAATGAAAAAGCGGAGCGTGTCTCTCTCCCAAACAAGAGTGTTAGGATCCAACAAGTTGTGATCAAAAAATAAAACATAAACAAACTGAAATAAAAGCACACATACGCTCCAAGAACATCACATATGATGTGAAGAAATTAAAATATAGTTTCACTAGAGATGACCTGATACTTTGTCGATGAAGAAAGGGATGCCTTGGGCATCCCCAAGCTTTGACGCTTGAGTCTTCTTGAAATATGTTGGGGAGATCCATGGGAGCCTCCCCAAGCTTAAGCTCTTCACTCTTCTTGATCTTATTATATCACCCTTCTCTCTTGACCCTTGAAAACTTGCTTCACACCAAACTCAACATAATTCTCATTAGAGGGTTAGTGCATCAAATCAAAAACTCACATGTTCTGTAAAGACGCAAACATGACCATCATTTTAAACATTAACTACTGTTACTAGCCTTATGTGAAGCTCTTCCACTTAAAGAATCCCACTTAATACTAGTAAAATAGATAATGCAAAATAAAAGACAGAATCTGTCTAAATCAGAACAGTTCGAAAAGACGAATTTTTCCGAGGCACTTACGTTGCTCAGATCGAAAAACGTAGAACTAACGAAAGATGAATACATATATCAGGATTATGCACAAACATTTGCAGAGTTAAATCACGTTTCTATGAATTTAGGATTTTCGTACAGTGAACAGCAGAAATCTGTTCCTGCGTAGTAATCCAAATCTAGCATCATCTTATCATTAGAGACTTTTCTTGGCACAACAAAACGATAAATAAAAGATACAAAGGAGTTGTTACAGAAGTAGACAAGCTCCTTGACTCAATAAAAGAAAATTGCAGAAAATAAAATAACATGGGTTGTCTCTCACAAGCGCTTTTCTTTAAAGCCTTTTAGCTAGGCATGATAATTTTGATGATGCTCTCATATGTATAAGAGTTGAATATAAGAGAGCATAAAAAGCAAATATAAAGCTCATTTAAGTCTAACCCACTTCCTATGCAAAGGAATCTTGTAAGAAAATAAATCAATGAAGCACAAAGTGACTAGCATAGGAAGGCAAAACAAGTGCAACATCAAAACTTTCAACATAAAGAGAGGAGACTTAATATTATTGTGATATATGAATCCATGTCTCCCTCTCTCATAGTAACTTCCAGTAGCATCATTGATAAAATCCACAATATAACCATCACATGAAACATTCTTATCATGATCCATATGCATAAAAGTATCAATATTTTCCACATAAGCAAAGTCCTTCTTATTAATAACAATGGGAGTAGGATCATCATAAAGAAATCGAACATGATAAACAAGTTGTATATTAGAGGGATGGTTTTGGGTAATCCCTCCATAACTATGACAAGTTTCATGAGGATGATTGTAATTATAACCTATGTCATAGCTATCATCACAATAATTATCAAAGACTGGAGGCATAGTATCATCATAAACAACAGAATAGTTATCTTTCAAAGTATGTTTATTTGTAAACATATCATCATCATTTTTACTAGAAGGAGAGGTCTCAAATATATAATCATCAGTAGCAAAAGGATTTTCAAAATCCTCACAAGGAGGAGAGGTCTCAAATATATAATCATTAGTAGCAAAAGGATTTTCAAACACCTCATCCTCAAGCTTAGAGCTTTCCATATCATCATTAGAAGGAACATGGATAGTACTAATAGTATAGCAATTATTAACATCATCATTTTCAGAATTGGTACCAAAAGATTTTCAATATCAAAAGTAGTGTTCTTTTCCCAATCATGATCACTACTATAAGTAACAGGATCATCATCAATAAATTTAGACTCATCAGAAACAACTATGAAAGGAGCAACATGCTTAGGGGAGGATACCGTTTCTCTCTACTCCTCTTCTTCTTCTTCTTCTTCTTCTTCTTCTTCTTCTTCTTCTTCTTCTTCTTTCCCTCTTTAGGAGGGAGAGGTTTGAAAGGAGGCTTCTCCACATACCCTGGTTTATTGTTAGAAATAATAGAAGAAACTTGGGAGGATTCCTCTCTTTCATTAATAAGAACAAAACATATATTAGTCCTGTCATATTTTGGTAAAGTCCCATCTTTTATAATATTTTGTATGTAAGTATTTGCGTGGAATTATCAACACAATAGAGATGACATCCATGCAGGACGCTATTCATATCAAAAGCACTCATATCTAACAAAGAAGTTTTTCTTGATAACTCTTCACACCCCAAAAATAATGTAAGTTCATCATGTTGATTAGGAGTGATCATGTTATCACAATAGAAACGCGCAATACTCATTAAATTCGAAGTACTATCATTAGAACCTGAGCATTGAAAATTGAAATGACCCTTATTAAAGCAAAGTTCACAAATAAAAGGATAGAGGGCGTAAACTTTTTCAGCAAGATCACTTAGAGCCCTGTGCCACGTTCTAGTTTTTTCATTCCTATGATGGATACAATATTCTTCTTCGATTTGATTCTTTTCACAAGGTCTAAGTGCTCCACAAAAATTAACATGCTTATAAGAAATAGTATTTTCAGAAGTTTGAGCATGCTTATTGCAATCGTTAATAACAATTTCATTTTCCATGCAAGTGTCTTTAAAAGGTCCATGATACATGTCCCACTTTTCTTTAGGAATATTAATATGAGAAGCAAAGGTTCTACAACAATAAACAATAATTTGAGAATCAAGACCATATTTAGCACTAAGCTCATGAAAACTAGCAGTTTCAATGAAAGACTTAATGCAATCATACTCATAGTTTATACCTGATTCTTTACCTTTGTCGTTCTCCCAATCTTCAGTATTGCTTTGAATTGTTTCAAGAAGATCCCATTTAGCTTCAACCTTCTTACTTATGAAAGAACCCTCTGAACAGGCATCCAGAAAATCCTTGTAATGACCTGAAAGCCTTGCATAAAAATTAGTAACAATTATTTCCTCAGGAAGCCCATGGTTAGGACATTTGAGTATTAATGTTTTCAGTCTTCCCCAAGCTTGATCAATGCTTTCTCCGTCATGAGGACAAAAATTATAAATGTAATTCCTATCTAGGTGCATTTCAAAAAGAGGATAAAATTTAGAGTAAATAGAGATTCAAGATCTTTCCACTCCGAATGATGAGGATCAGCCAGTAGCTCATACCACTCCTTGGCTTGGTCTTTAAGTGACAATGGAAATAATTTCTTCGTGACTTGTTCTCTTGATAAGCCTGCAACATTAAACAACTCACAAAGTTCTGTAAGATTCAGCAAGTGATCACTTGGATGGACGTTCCATCCCCTGTATAACGTTCGTCCATAACTCTTTCAACAATTTCCATAGGTATTTCAAAAGGAATACTTTCAGTAGGTGGACTGAGAATATCACAAGCATCATTAGAATTATCACATATGGGAGACAAAGTATTATCAAAGCAAATTTTCTCCTCCAAAGCTGGGGAACTAAAAAGATCATTTTCATCAAAACTAGCTTCCCCAAGCTTAGACTTTTCCATAGCATTAGCGATAATTGTGTTCAAAGAATTTATGCTAATAACATTGTTACCACTATTATGCAAACAAATTTCCGTAGGTTTTTTAATTTTCTCTTAAAAAACATCATGTCCTAATTCAATATAAATTTCATAAAGATCTCTAATTTTTTTGTTGTTTTCCATTAAGCCTAACAAGTGAAATAAAAACAAGAAACAAAAAGATATAATTGCAGAATCTAAAGAAGATAGCTTCGAGCACTCACACGCCGGCAACAGTGCTAGAAAATAGCCTAGTAGACGGAGGATGTTAGTACCTTTTACCTTACCTCCCCGGCAACGGCGCCAGAAAAGAGCTTGATGTCTACGCACGATTCTATTCTTGTAGACAGTGTTGGGCCTCCAAGTGCAGAGGTTTGTAGAACAACAGCAAGTTTCCCTTAAGTGAATAACCCAAGGTTTATCGAACTCAGTGAGGTAGAGGTCAAAGATATCTCTCTCAAGCAACCCTGCAATTAAAATACAAGAAGTCTCTTGTGTCCCCAACACACCCAATACACTTGTCAGGTGTATAGGTGCACTAGTTCGGCGAAGAGATATTAAAATACAAGTGATATGGATGATTATAAGTGGTAATTGCAATCTGAAATAAAAATCACAGCAAGCAAAAATGTAGCAGAACTAGTTGTAAACGGTGTTTCAATGCTTGGAAACAAGGCCTAGGGATCATACTTTCACTAGTGGACACTCTCAACAATAATAATATAATTGAATACATAAATACTTCCTCTTCACTATGCTACTCCGAACTATTCTCCCGTTCGATAACGAACACCAATCCACTGTGTAGGGCTATAAAAGCACGCCTCAAGTCTGTATTCCACCTCTAGGGCACCCCGCGCTGTCACTATGAGCACCCCAAAATAGTACTAAACAAACGCCACAATTTCATAGAGACATCCAACACAAGAACAACTCATGGCAAGTATTCGCATAATCTTTAATCCAAAGAGTCACACATGGTGCGCACACTGTCAACTTCGCACCGTGGAACAAAGGTGACTCCGGAGTTTACATTAATGAAACCACTTGAGTAGCATATTCATAAGATTATGAAGAGTAACATCTATGGATTCAACTAGATTACAAAGCTCATGATCACATATAGATCACACCATGGGAGAGAGAGATGAACCACATAGCTACCGGTAGAGCCCTCAGCCTCGATGAAGAACTACTCCCCCCTCATCATGGGAGGTAGCAACGGCGACGATGGAGGCGGTGGCGTCGATGGAGATGCCTCCGGGGGCACTTCCCCGTCCCGGCAGCCGGAACAGACTTCTGTCCCCCGAATTAGGGTTTTTCGTGGCGGCGGCGCTACAGAGCTTTTATGGAGAAATCGCCGAACATTTTTGGAGTTTTAAGTCATGAGGGTCTTTATAGGCGAAAGGGCAGCGTCGGAGGGCACCCGAGGGACCCACGCCACCCTAGGGCGCGGCCCGAGGTGGGCCCGCGCCCAGGCATGGCTTGGCCGCCTCGTGGCTCGCCTCCGTCTCCCCTTTGGACTATGTGGTCGTGTCAGTGAAATACTTGGGCACGTTGATTTTCGTCCAATTTCGAGAATATTTCCTTAACAGCTTTTCTGGAATACAAAAACAGCAGAAAACAGGAACTGGCACTGTGGCATCTTGTTAATAGGTTAGTCTCAGAAAATGTATAAAAAAGCTATGAAGTGTATATAAAACATGTAACAATTGGTATAATATCAGCATGGAACAGCAAAAATTATAGATACGTTTGAGACGTATCACCCACCATGACAGGCCAGCACCATGCGCCCCTCTTCACATCGACCTTCCCACAAGCAGCACCGCACCTCTAGCCACCACCTCATGCCAACATACCATATTGAACAAAGGGGTATGCCTCTGGGCGTCAAAGGGAGCAGGACATGCCAAATCTTTGCTCCTCCCACAGCCGGGCCATTGCCAGAACTATAGAGCCACAACCAGCACCGACAGACTTCCTCCACCGCCACCTCACAACCAGCACGCCTCACCAGATGTCGAATAGAGTCGGCGTGCCGCCTGCTACTTGCTGGAGTGAGATCCCCAGCTCGCTCATGTCCCATCGTCGTAGCGGGACCAGTCCCTCCGCCGCTGGATCCAAATGAGCTCTGTCCGATAAGAGAATTGGCCACTAAGAGGGAAGGAGACGCAGGAGGGGCGCCCCCAAGCCAAGGAAATTTAGCCCCCTCTCCCCCCAACGATATGTGCACACTCGGCCCAATTATGGGCTCAACACGGCGCATCTTTCTTTCCTTCACGCATTTGCGCCGGCCAGCTCGTCCAGCGATCGACACCTTTCGTTCCATCTTCTGATGCGCTAACTCTTGTGGTCTCAACGCCTTTGTCTCCGGGTTCATCTCTTTCGTCTGCAGTTCCTTCACCTTGTTGTCTGACGGTGGCGTCTTGCGAGGGGTGGCGAGATGGGGTGCATACAAGGCGTTCAGAAGGAGAGGTTTGATGCGGCGCGTGAGGCGAGAGAAAATTTTAACATTTTTGCGGTCGATATGTGGCATATGGAAGGAGGGAGAAATTTTGGCGCCCAACTGTGTATATCGCAGTGACGGGTCTCTGACATGTGGCACCCACCTATCGAGGGCTGTGTTCGGGTGTCTTCCGGCGCCCTCGAGCAAACTCTGAAAGTTGGGGTCTGACATGGGGTGACATGGGGTGCTGGACACATTTTTAGGCGGCCCAGACCATAGGGGTGCTCCGTTTTTTCTGTCATGTGCCTCATTGGGCCATTCGCAGGGTATGCTCTTAATCTTTTTCATGGCGAGAAAGTTTAAGCTTGCTGTTTTGTCTTTTATTCCGTCCGTTCCATATAAAATGTTTTACCTTTTCTCAGTTTTCTCAGATTCGTATGCATCTAGACATGTTTTACTGTATATATTCACATATTTTAATTTGTATGTAGTCTACATTGCAATATCTAAAACATCTCATATTGTGAAACGGAGGGAATGGATGAAGTTAGTAAGTGGGATACTAGAGTACAGTGTACACATGGTGTTGCTATCTAGTCAATCGTTAGGAATATTCATTCCATTTACTCACTACGTTCCATTTTAATTGACTCACATATATCTAGATATAGATGTACCTAACACTAATGCATCAATATCTACATATGTGAGTCAATTAAAATAAAACGGAGAGTACGCGCACAACATCAAGAGCAGCGTTTTGGCTCCCGGGAGCATATGCTCCCGGTATTTTCGAAAAAATTGAACAATTTGAAAACTTATCAAAAAATTCCGAAAAAAATCATGCACGTACATGACCATGGTACGCACCACCGTGTATTTTTTCGCGTCGAAATGACATCGACAGGGCGCGTACGATGTCATTTCGGCGCGAAAAAATACACGGTGGTGCGTACCATGGTCAGGTACGTGCATGCTTTTTTTCGATTTTTTTTTATAAGTTTTCAAATTGTTCAATTTTTTCGAAAATACCGGGAGCATATGCTCCCGGGAGCCAATGCGAATTTCTGCACAACATCAGACTAATTTACACTTCGCTCGGAGTAGAATCGAAAACTGACCAAGCCATCAAGAAAACAAGGGGAGCAAAAGGGCACGCAATGCACCAGCTGACTGAGTATATACTCTAATCTAGCTTCAAGTAATGTACAGTTTGGCACGAGCCATCGATTTCAGATTGGCAAGATGGCACTTCTGGAGCTCCGGCTGTGGCCGAGACTGAAGGAGAAGAAGGATCGCCGCAACTTCCCTGAAGATTGCCGGGTGCCAGGGGTGCTGCTCTCCCCTTTGCCGTCGTCCCAGAGAGCAGCAGCAGAGTGATGCGGCTGCCGCAGGGCCTTCTGCAGAGCGAGGTACAGGTGCCTGTCATTGCACGAGTCCATGGACATGGACCTTCTCATCGGCTGCTGCACGCCCAACAGCTCGTCCCTCCTCGGGTCAAGGCACTCGTCGCCCATACTCATCCCGATGCCGCTGCCTGTGTCCACCGGCGACGACGAGGCGATATCAATCACTACAGCGTCAGCGTCGGCGTCGGCTTGCAGGACGGCCACGACGTCGATGTGGTTGACTGTAATGTGGGGCTGGCAGGCGGAGGCGGAGACGGCGGCCCTGCAGAGGGGGCAGTTGGCGGCGCCCTGGAGCCAGGCGTCGATGCAGTCGATGTGGAAGGCGTGGAGGCAGGTCGGCAGCAGTCTGAGCCTCTCCCCCTCCTGGAACTCGCTCAGGCACACCGCGCACTCGCTCGCCACCTTGGCCGGCTCTGGCTTCTCCCCGGACTGGCACGGCGGCGGCGGCGGCTTCCGGTACCGGAGCGTGGGTATTCGCCTTATCGCCGCCTCCTCCAGCCCGCGGCGCGCCGCTGGCTCCGTAGCGTAGACGATGTGGTGGTGCGTGGCGACGACGTCGTCGTGGATGTCGCGGCGCCAGGAGGCGAAGCCGCACTTGGTGAGGAAGAGGTAGTAGGCGAGGAGGAGGAGGGAGGTGGCGAGGATGCCCACGACGGAGACGGAGAGGATCACGAAGCTGTTGCCCGGGAACGAAGCTGCGGCCGGCGCGCCCATGGAGTGGAGGCAGATCGAGCTCCTAATCTACTGAACGAGAAGACGTCGCAGTGATGCTTGCGGCTGCAGATCGAGCAATGCAGAGTCTTTGACGAGTGCCTGAGACCTGGGGTTGGAGGCGAGTAGCAGAGAGTGTGTCCGTTTATATTCTGCTCCATTGACGAGTGCCGGAGAAGGAATCTGGTGTGGCGACGACGATCGTGTCAGTCAGCGACAAGGCACTGCGCTGTTAGCGCGTTGCTTTGACCTTTTTTCCGGCGACCAACTGAACCGGAAGGAGGGGAGACTTTTTTGGGAAGGAAGTTGGAACACACACACAATGTCACGCACGCAGTCAGTCGGTGATCAATGATCATTGCCATGGGTGGGATGGGAAACGAAGCCAGAGTAGTCAACACTGATTAGTAAGTAAGCAGAGAAGTGACCCCACGCTTTAGCTACAAGGCGCGTCGGAGTCAGCTGAGAGATGTGGACAGCGAAAGAGCGTGGAAGTGAAGGAACAGACACCATCAACTACAACTGCAGCAGCGACGTATTTTTCCTCACCGGCCATCATCGTCGCCGAACCTATCGGGTGGAGTCTGGCAGCTGGGCCCATCGGATCATTAGGACAATGTTCAGCTGGTCAACGCGGCCACACTCCACTATTCCAACCCACCAAACCCAAGCGTGAGTGCACGTGGATATGCTAGGCTCGGTCGGAACGCTAAGCAAGCAGAGCAGCCATGGTCGGATTCACGGCCGTCGGCCTAATTAGAGGCACTAGCGGACTGACACATGCACATGCATCTACTTCGGACTACTTTCAGTTCTTCATGCAAATTATCTTCGGTAATGCTTTTTCTCAATTCAATGCGGAAGGACATCTACCTATACTTCCTGCTCTTTCCCTTCCCATACACGAACGATGACGCGCCGGAACGCAACCAAAACGAAATCGATCTTTGTTTTTACAAATATACCACTATCTACAATTCTACATACACTTGACAAATCTACTCTAGCGAAAAGACAACAAAGCGCGGCACAGTCTACATACACTTGACAAATCTACTCTAGCGAAAAGACAACAAAGCGCGGCACAGTGTGCTGTCCCACCGAAGCAGCTGTCGGAAGGTGCATCCTGCTACACGCGGGGGAAAGTGGCGCTCTGCCACACTGGGTGGCGGAAGAAACCTGCTAGACTACATGTTACTAGTTATGCTACTCTTACCACGCGAGATTCTTGTGTAACTAATGTTAGCTTGCAGTGGGTCAGCGACTTCACCATCTTCCACCATATCTTATGACAAGAGAACATCCCGCCCCTCCACATGGCGGGAATTGCCATCTATGGTGGAATGTGCAACATGTCGGCTTTTCCATCTCCTGTCAGGGTCTTTTTGGCAATAGATTTCAGAAGGGGTAGTTTTGACAATATGAATGTCTAGGAGGAAATATTCGTAAAAAGGTAAATAAAATCATATCGTCATAGGCAAAGGAATAAATCATGTAGGCTCGACCTGAAGCTTATACACCAGTTTGAAGTTGATGGAGCAGGATGAAAAGGGCCAGGTACTGACATGCATAAGCCGAGGATGTTGGATAGGGTTTTTTTTAACGGAAGGATGTTGCATAAGTGAAGCGGCCAGTCCAATGCCAAGTCATGCTATCTTTATCGTCCAAGTGTTGTAAATCCAGAAGGGGTAGGGGATTAGGGGGATCTCCCTGTGTGACAAACCACGGTAATGGAAATGGAAGAAACTGTTAGGAATTAATTAATTAGTTTAATTAATGGGTTAAATTCCTGCTTATGTCGGTTCCATTTTGGCAACCGTATCCTTGTAAACCGCCTTTGTACCAGGGTATATATACCTGATATTCTATCAATGAATCCAACAGTTCGATTCATTTGCTTCTCTCTCGATCGCTCTCAGATTTCTTTCTAACACGTTATCAACACGCTCGACCACGAACAATTCGATCACAACCTAAAATTCCAACGTTGACATCGAAAGAACAGCGAAGAACGCGCATACGAGAAAAGCATGCAGAAGAAGATCGGGATATATCAAGAACAAGCAAATCGGTAAGAAACATATTGCTTGGAGTTGCTGTTTCTTCTACTCGTTCACGACAACATTAAGAACAGAGGAAGAACAGAGGTCACAATCCCCAAATCGGTAAGAACATCGATTGCATCTCGAAAATCAGATTCGTCACCTAAGATTTCCGTGGCCGTGGTCGCCGTGACATGCGTCCTTGGCCCCGGCGTGTCCAACGACGAACACGAGGCCGCGCCGCTGCCATCTCCGACCCCCACGGTCGTTGAGGTCGCCGCCAGTCACGCGCTCGCCTTCGTGCCGCCGGGATACACGCGCATGCCGTCCCTCACGGGCCGCCGCTCCTGTGCCCCTCTTCCGTCTCCGCCGTACGCGGGGCCGCCGCCTCTTGGTGCTCGGCGTCCCGTCGTCGAGCAACCGCTCCGGCCGTGCGGGCACATGGAGCCCGACGGTGCTCGGGCTCGCGAATGGCGCCTCCAAGGGCGTCGCGCCCGGCACCCTCCTTCCTGGAGGTTCTTTTGATGAGGAGGAACGCGGCGGGAGCTCTCTCGCCGCCAGATGTGGCCGGCCGGCCGGCCGTGAGCGTCTGTCTTGGTCTCGTGGATTGGGGATAGAAAGCTGCCTGGGATTTTTTCCATCTCTGGTCGCTCCCTTATCTGTTCGGTTGACCAAGATGGGCTGCCTAATTTAGATTACGTGGCTCATATGCATGCCTTGGGAATTTACGCAACCAGCATTGCTTGCCACATTTGTTCTAGCAGTGATTTTATTTCTGTTTTAGACAAGTTAAATTCAGTACATATATTTTTGTACTGTTTTTCTGTTGAGTACCGATGTATTCCAGATCCATATAATATATTTCCACGTTTATCACGTGTCGAGATTAATTACGACTATTTGTAATTGAGATTTTTAATTTCTTGCAAATATAAATTCAGTACCTCAATAGTACTGTTTCTCTGTCGAGTACGATGTATTCTGGAATCCTTTGAAGATATGTGTATATTTCCATGTTTGCCACATGTCGAGATTAACATGTCTATTTGCAATTGAGATTTTCAGTTTCTTGCAAATATAGATGCAAAATTCAAAGTGATTTCCTCGAATTGATGTTTTGAGATCATGAGGTAGTGTGTAGATTTATCTACACCTACTGTTCAAGCCTACATTCTGTCATTTTGACATTATGATTGCCAATGTGCTCTCCCATACATTTTAATTAAGTTGTGACATAAGGCATTCGAAGCGTGAGTATCTTATACTCCGCTAATGCTGTTAGATCTACTCCAAAATTTCTTTTGGAGATTATCTACAACGTGTCATACTTAACAATTTGAGGTTCACACAGTAACGAGTTCAAGGTCACTTCTTGAAACTTCATTTACTTTGCATAGTTTATTATGACATAACCATGATGGATTTTAATTTACCGAATGTAAATTAATATTCTCTGGTTTACCATATATAGATAAACGATGGCTCGAGAGTTTGATGCACTCGCTCTCAACAGCCACAACTATCCGATATGGTACATGGACATCAAGATCACCCTTGCGTCCCGTGGGTTAGTACGTGCAATCCAGGCTTCGGATGTTCCACTCCCGGCTGGAGTCACGCCTCTGACAGATGAGCAAAATATACTGCTTTGTACATTATAAGGCACCATGTTCATCTAGATTTCAAGTCTGACTACTTGGAGGAAGAATCCCCCGTATCTTGTTTCAGGCCCTCAAAACGAGGTATGAACAGCAGATGGTAGTTGTCATGCCTGAAGCACTCCATGATTGGACACATCTCCGACTCCAGGACTTCAAGTCTGTCGGGGAGTACAATCACGAGGTTCATAAAATCAGTTCCAAACTGCGCTTTTGCGGGAAGGAACCTACTGATGCAGAGAAGATAGAAAAAAGACTCTGTCTACTATGCTTCCATCTGATAGGATCCCCTAGCAGCGGTACCATGCATGCGACTACCAAGTCTATTCCGACCTTATTCATATATTACTTCAGGCTGCCGGTTGGTTCTCAACCTTTACCTGAAGTTCATATGAATGTCGCGAACGGACAAAAGTTTGATGGTGGCTTCAAAAGCAAGCCCTCGAACTTCAATGGTAAGCGAAAGCGCAACCGGAACAGGAAGCCCAGAAACACAGACCGTGGGAAAGGCACTGCAAAACCCAAGTTTGACAAAACTAAGCTTTGCGACAAGTGTAGATGCTACACGCATCCCACTGACAAGTGCAACCCCAAAGCATCTGGCCATTCTCTACCAGCAATCCCATGGACGCAACGCACCTCGAGGGAAAAGGTTTGCAGCCAACTTCAACCTTCATCCAGATGGCACTGATGGAGCTGGTAGTTCACGAGATGTTCCTACTGGACCTTGCAACGCCATAACTCGCCATAAGTCAGAGAACCCTACAGGCACGAAGAACATGATGGTTGAGTACGCCTCAACCAAAGTGTTTGGAGACTTAAACTAGTCCCACTATCTCCTTAGTGGTCATTTTATTAATGTTCATTTGTGTTTGTTGTAGTAGAACATATATATTGTATCAGCACTCTGATATAAATAAGATTGTATACATTTGTAACATCCCAAAATTATTATCAGGATTATATTCCAAAAATGAGAGCCAACAAAAACTTTTTGTTATTTATTGTATGTTAATTGCTTCTTGTTACTTGGGTTGTTGTTCTTGCTGTTTGTGTGAGTGTTTGCTCTAGTGAACACTAGTAAGAAAGAAAGAAAACAAAATACAAAATCAAAGCAAGAAAATAAAAGTGACAAGTTGTCACTTAAAAATCTCAAAGTGACAAACTCAATTGTTTTTCAAACCAAAGTCAGTGGAGATGTAATGTAAACACTCCCCATTTTGCTCCTACCACTTTCCCCTCTCAAATATTATTTTTGAACTAGTTTTAAAATTCTAAAATAAAAACAAATTGAAATAAATTAAAATAACATAAACAAAGTACTATGAAAGAAAATGTTGCAAAACATTTTATTTTGCAATGCCAATTTTTGTGGAGCTTCTACATGTTATGGGGAGGCCCCACAATTATTTGCAAATTTTTCTAAAATGTTTAAGTGCCCTAATTAAATCCTAGAAAACCTACTGATATTAAAAAGAAACTGAAAAATAAAGAAAAAGAAGAAGTAGGGGGTTTTCTGCAAAAAGGTCGTCGACTCCAGCCCCGACGACCATCGCCGTGTCGCCACCGCCTTCGTCGCCATTTTCTTCGCCGCCCGGACCCCCCCTGCAGCGCTCGCCGTGCCTCTGCGCTCTCTGCACCGCAGGGAAGAAAAACGGAGCCCTCTCCCGTCGCAGTTACGCCGCTGTTCCCCGACGGCCGCCGCGGAGGACTTGGACGGCGCCGAGCAATTAGGCCCCCCCTCTCTGCTCCCCGACACGCACAGCTCCTCTAGACGCTTCTAGAACGTGTCCGGACTCCGTTAAGCACCAAGCCGCCACGAGCCTCTGCACCCTCGCCGCGTAATCGAGGATTTGATCGCCGTAGACGCGCCATGGTCGCCGCCGTGGACCTCGACCACCATGGACCGCCCCGAGCCTATAAAGCCACCCGAGACCTCACTGAAACTCCACACCCCTCCCTCGATCTCTCCCTCGCTCCAATTTGGTCTGTGCACCGCCAGAGGGCCGTGCACTGCCGCACCCGTCCCGCCGTCAAGGTCGAGCATCGCCGCAACGCCACACCCTCCCATTCTCTTCTCTCTGGCCTCTACGCTCTTCCTTGTGGACACAGCACTCACCCGAGCCCTTTTCCCTCTTTTTAGTGCACGGACGCGACCCCGAAGCTCCGCCGGAGTTGCTGCCCGTCGCCGAGGAAGTGCGCGACATCGCCGCCGTCGACAGAAGCTTCCCCACAACTGCCACTCGCCCCATCGCCTTCCCCGAGCCTCCGCCGTCGATCTGCTTCATCTCCGCGACCATCCGAGCCCTCTAGGTGAGTTTCCGATCATCACCGTGCCGCCGGCGCGGCGGCGCCGCCCAGAAATGGTCGTCGCCGTTCGCGGGCTCTGAGAGCCGTTGGATCTAGATCCAACGGCAACGTACCGCTTCGCTGTAGATGTTAGACAGACAAGTGGACCCCACCCGTCAGTGTTTTAATCATTTCCTTCGTGCACACTGAGTCACTGACCTGTAGGCCCCACCTGTCAGGTTTCTCAACTTTATCCAGAACAGTTAGATTTTCTAATTCTTTTTCTCTGGAAAAACAGTACTGGCATCAACTTCAAAATTCAATAAATCGAGATCTAGACATCCAAATAAATCAAATCCAATTGCTCTGGAAATCTTATGAAATTTTTAACCAACCCAATTGGATTCAACTCATTTAGATAAATATTTAAAAAGTATTATTAAAAATACCACAGAAGGTTTAAAATCTAAACTTGTTTGTTTCTGATACTCTGTTAGTCCAAATAATTCCAAACCAATTTTGTTAGCTTAGTACTGCATGTATTAGCTTCCCTAATTTTGATAGAATTAATTGTGCAGTAGGATTTGTTTGGTACAAAGTTTAAGTTTAAACACCCTTCTGCACTCAAACATTTAAATATGTTAATTGGTAAACCCAAATGAATTAGGACCAATTTTTTAGGTCACATTTAGTCATGTTTAGTTACCCCTAAAAGGATTTAATTTTTAAGCAATAGAATTTAAATGGTAGCCAAAACTTGATTATTAAGCTTCTGGATTCAAACAAATGTGTAGGGAGTTTAGTAACTCCAATTGAACCAAATCAAATTGTGTTGTCTTCTACACATCAGTAGCTTTCCATAGAATTTTAGTTTGTATTTTTGTGACCAACAGAACTCAAGTTATTGAATTAAACATGTTCCACAAGTTTCTGCCATAATGTTGAACATAAATAAATGATGTTTAATTCAAATATTTTGAAACCAAATTGTATGGTTTGATGTGTGCAGTAGCTATGTGTGATGTTCTTGATTGTTGTGTTGAGATGATTGCTTGTATAGCTTAGTGATTGTTTGCATTGTTTGTTATTAATTAGACGAAAACGTTGACGGATATATCGAGGAAGGAGAGTTTGCTGAAATTGAAGAACAAGAGCAAGATCACTTTGCCAAGCAAGGCAAGCTATTCTCTGAGCTTGCACTACAAACATATGCATCTACTTTCATAACATGTTTTACTCTCAAGCAAGATTTATAAAACCCATTTCAAAAGTATATGGAAATTATTTTGCCACCTATGTAGAAATATAAGATAGTTATATCAAATTATAGGATGGGAAAAACAATTATGTTTAGTTCAAAACTCCTTTGAAATTACTTGTGAGATTATGAAATACCGAGATGTCGGTGTTGGAATGGAGAAGAGGAAAATGATGATGTTTATGAAAAATGCACAGTGTGTCCTTGTACTTACGTCAACCATCCGATACCCTGTGCGACCACATCCACCACATATGGGAAAAGGCTTAGCCATATAGTTTGCTCATATTAGTACTGGATACCTCATCGACGGAGATGACTCCGTCATGCATGAGGGGATAGTGTGTTGGTCTACCCCTGACCCGGGTCCTCGCTCAAACTCTATGAAAGATAAGGAGGAGGATTGAAGGTTCCACCATAAACCGCCGGACAAAACCTATGAGTCCTCACACTTAGATTCCGAAGGGCTGGGTTAAGTGTGTTGGAAGTGTCATATGGGAAGGATCCTATACTAGCATGAGCAAAGGACAGGCTATGGTCGGCGGCTTACTTCGCATACACCCTGTATGGCGAGACGTGGCGGACACGATGAGTTGCCGGATGGATGTGGGAAAAGCGTGCTACCTCTGCAGAGTGTAAAACTATTCGAATAGCCGAGTCCTCGGATATGGACAGTTGGGAGGCCCTACTTTGACCATGTGCAAGTTTTTGGAAAAGTTTTTAAGTTTAAAAAGAAACTGAATTGGAGATGGTGTTTCACAGCTATACCACATGGGTGTATGAGTTGTTGAAATAGATGGACCATGGTGAGCCATGGTCAGAAACAGGAGGAGTTTTGGAGAACAAATGAGATGTGGTTTCTTTTAAAGATAGTTATAAAACTCTTCTTACCTTTTTCAATAAAGATATAGAGATGTTTAAAATAAATAAAAGTTGTCAACTAAAATAAAACTAGTGCATACTCATGTTGGGGTAGTTTGCGAGTACATTCAAATGTACTCATATTGGTTTCGTCCCTGGCTATTGACCTAGCCAGACTACGAGGAGGAGCACTACGCCGAGCAGGAGTATGGCGACTTCTACGCCAACTAAGGATCTCCACAAGTCAGCTGCCTGTCGGGTTGTCATCGTTAGAATATGATGTCTACTACGCCGTAGCTTCCGCTGATATTTTGGTTTGGCCCATGAAGGCACCTATGTAAGACTTGGTCTAAATGACCATTTATGTAAGACTTTTATTCGGTACTGTAATGGATGTAAACTTTGGTATCCAATTCGGATTATGTGCAACGACAGACTGATCACGGGATCGTTGTGTTAAGCATAATCGGGTATTTCGGACAGCTAGTCCGGGGTCCCCACAGACTTGGTATCAGAGCCATCCTGACTTTAGGAAACCTTAGTTAGCATGGTCGTTTGTCAAATGTTACAAAAGATGAATTTCTAAAAAGAAAGGAATGAAGTATTTTAAAATGCTTATCTCCAATCCTCTTACTTATGCAAAATTTTACTCTCATTAAATATTACATTTTCCTATATCCTAAAATTTGCACACCTCTCATTAAGCTTAAAATTTGACTCACTTGTTGCCCTACTATATTAAAATTTTGATACACTTGTCACCTAACTAACTTAAAATTTTGCTTAAAAATTGTAGATGGCACTCCATTGGACCGAGTTCGTTCAGCTGGAGAAGGACAGCAAGTTGACGTTTGAGAGGGACTTGTTCGAGTTGACCAAGCTGTTAGGTCGCCCCGCTCCAGAGTTTGAGGGAGCTCAGATTGATGTTCATGGTGTCGGAAGGCTGAGCTGGCTCATCAGGTCGTCAGTTCGCAGGAACATCAAGTCTCCCAGTTCCAGGACGCTCATCTTCACCACCAAGGAGGCCACCTGGGTTGATGGTCTCTGTACTGCTACACAGAGGATGCTAGCCCGACTTTGTGAGGAGCACAAGGCGGAGTTAGTAGACTCCCGTTTCCGGTTCTACGGGAGGCGCAACTGCGATGGACACCCTACTCCTTCACCTTACCACCCGATGTTTGGGAGCTACATCATGGACATGGAGATCTTACTTCAGTGCACTCAGGATGATCTGTTGCGCACTAGGATTCAGCTCCACTTCGACCGCGAGTCGCTCGTTGAGCTTCGCGAGAACGAGATGAAGCTGATGGTGGAGAAGGTTGCTCTTCTCAGGAAGAGGGCCCAGCTGAGGAAGACTATCGTGAAGCTCCGCACGAAGGTGGCAGAGCAGGACGGGCTGATTGAGGATCTAGAGCACCATACTGACGAGATGGAGGAGGAGGGCGAGGATCTCCGCAAGGAGAACGACGCTTTCCTCAGTGACGATGATGACTTCGTGGAGGAGATGGACTGTGAGGAGGAGGATGATGAGGAGGAGTTAGTTGACGAGGAGGAGGAGCCACTCGAGGCAGTTCTCGAGGACGAGGAGGAGGATCCCGAGGAGCCAGCCTACCAGTCAGATGCTGACGTGTTAGAGCTGGAGGTTCCACCTCAGTAGGCGAGTGACTTGATCACTACCGCAGGATTAGGTTGACCCCTATCGCTAGTCGAGTCGTAGTAGTGGTTCTTTTGGAAACCAGATGTTATGTATCCTAGATGTAAGTGATGTTGTAAGCTTGATGTTGTAAGCTTGTTGTTGATGTGAACTCCTTGATGTGATGTTGGTAATATATAAGTATGTTTGTCTTGTTTAAATCTGTGTGAAATATTTTCATATAAACCTTAAATTAATCAACCACTTGAGAGATCGTCTTTTCCCTTAGTCGAACTTTTCTTGCCTTGCCTCTTATACCCGGTGTGCTTCAGGATGCCGCCCCGTCGCGACAATACGGGAGGATCAGGATCAGCACCACCACCACCGGACCCAACCCCCGCCCAACTTCTCGCGCTTATCATGGAGGAACGTGAAAATGCCCGGCAGGAGCGCCAGCTCATCTCGTTGCCCTGCAACAACTCGCAGCCGCCTATAACAACAACAACAACAACAATGGTGGTAATGGCAATGGCAATGAGAACCAGCGATCCACCTTAGGCGATTTTCAGAAGACCAACCCACCCACCTACTCCAAGGGACTTCACCCACTAGAAGCCGATGATTGGCTTCGCACCATCGACAATAATCTTGAAGTTGCTGCTGTGGGAGAAAATGAGAAAGTGTTGTATGCAACCCACTATCTCGCTGGACCTGCAAGAGCTTGGTGGGAAACTACCAAGACTCTCCAGCCAGCTGGTCATGTCATCAACTGGGCTGAGTTCCAGGAGAAGTTCCGCAAGAAGCATATTCCTTACGGACTTATTGAGAGGAAGAAGGATGAGTTCCGCAAACTGAGGCAGGGAAGTAGAGATGTGGTCGGTTATCTGGATGATTTACCGATTTATCTCGGTATGCTCCTGATGACACCGACAAAGAAGAGAAGAAGATGGAGCGTTTCATGAGTGGACTCCATGATGAACTGCAGTGTGCTCTGGTTATCCATGACTTCCGTGATCTGGAGTCACTTGTGGACAAGCCATCCAGCTGGAGACCAAGCGCAAGTCTATGTATGAAGGTCGCAAGAGGAGGATGAATGCTCAGGAAGGTTCGAGCAGCCAGAAACCTCGTATCTTTCAGCAGAACCCAGGCCTGCCTATCGTCCACCCCAAGCTCCACGCCCCAATTTCCCTAACCGCCCAAACAACTTCAACCGCCCCAATGACAATAACCGTCCCGGAGGAAACTTCAACAACTTCAACCCCAATGCCAATGTTGTCTGCTTTGAATGCGGCAACAAGGGTCACTACTCCAGACAATGCCCAATCCCAAGAGGAATGTCAGCGCCCCAATGCGCCGGCACGAACAATGGTCAAGGCCGCAATGGTAATGGAAATGGCAAGAATGCCGCACCCCGCGGAAATGCTGCTGTTGCCAAGGGTCGTCTGCACCACATCAATGCTGAAGAAGCTCAGGATGCTCCGGATGTTGTGCTGGGTACGTTCCTTGTCAACTCAGTACCTGCAACTGTTCTGTTTGATTCTGGTGCTACCCATTCATTTGTTACCCAAGAATTTGTTGCTAAGGGAGGTTTAGTTGAGAGCCTCTTACCCAAACCCATGGTCATCCAAATCCCAGAATCCACCGTAGAGACCAAGATGTTTTGCTCCGATGTACCCCTTGAGATCAAAGGAGAAAAGTTTCCAGTTAACTTAATTGTTCTGGGAACCCAAGGCATCGATGTTATACTCGGTATGAATTGGTTAGCCAAGTACCATGGTCGAATTGACTGTGCTAGAAGAGCTGTATCCATCACCACCGACAAAGAAGTAGAAGTGGAGTATGTGTCTGAAACTAGTCAATCCCACCCAGGCTGCCATGAGAGCATAGCTCGACCTGCCCTAGATGAGATCCGTGTTGTTCACCTGTTCAAGGATGTTTTCCCAGAAGAATTGCCTGGTATGCCGCCAGACCGGGAAATTGAGTTCATAATTGAGCTTATCCCAGGAACCGCCCCTATATCCCAAAGACCTTATCGGATGAATCCGGAAGAGCTGGTTGAGTTGAAGAAGCAATTGGCAGATATGCTCAGCAAAGGACTTGTTCGCCCAAGTGCTTCACCTTGGGGATCACCCATTATATTTGTGGACAAGAGAGACGGTACCACACGCCTGTGTGTGGATTATCGCAAGCTGAATGACGTGACCATTAAAAATAAGTATCCTCTTCCCAAGATCGAGGATCTGTTCGATCAAATGAACGGAGCCCGAGTCTTTTCCAAGATCGATCTTCGGACAGGATACCATCAGTTGAAGATCCGAGAGACAGACATTCCCAAGACCGCCTTCACCACTCGTTACGGTTGTTTGAATACACCGTGATGTCTTTTGGTCTGACCAATGCCCCAGCCTATTTCATGAATCTCATGAACAAGATTTTCATGGAGTACCTCGACAAGTTCGTGGTAGTTTTCCTTGATGACATCCTTATTTATTCCAAGACCGAAGAAGAGCATGCTGAACACCTGCGTCTAGTTTTGGAGACCTCCGAGAGCACCAGCTGTATGCCAAGCTTAGCAAGTGTGAGTTTTGGCTCAGTGAAGTGGCATTTCTCGGACATGTTGTGTCTGCCGGAGGAATTTCTGTTGACCCGAGAAGATCAAGCCATTATCGACTGGTTATCCCCAACCAATGTGTTTGAAATCCGAAGCTTTCTCGGACTTGCCGGTTATTACCGCAAGTTCGTTGAAGGATTTTCCAGTATAGCCAAACCCATGACCCAACTGTTGAAGAAGGACAAGAAATTTGAATGGACTCAGAAGTGTGAGGATAGTTTCCAAGAACTGAAGAAGAGACTAACCTCAGCCCCAATCCTGATCATGCCAGACGTCACCCAGAGTTTCGACGTGTATTGCGATGCATCACGCCTCGGACTTGGTTGCGTTCTGATGCAAGAAGGCAAAGTTGTGTCGTACCTGTCCCGGCAGTTGCGACCGCATGAAGAGAATTACCCAACCCATGACTTGGAGTTAGCTGCTGTTGTTCTTGCCTCAAAACGTGGCGTCCCTATCTTGCGGGACATCGCTGCGAGGTCTATACAGATCACAAAAGCTTGAAGTATATTTTCACCCAGAAAGATCTGAACCTGCGACAGAGGAGATGGATGGAATTAATCAAGGATTATGATATTGGAATCCATTATCACCCCGGAAAGGCTAATGTAGTTGCCGATGCCCTTAGTCGCAAACCTTGCACCCTGAATGCCCTGATCCAAGCCGAACAGCCAGCCTTGTTCAAAGAGTTCCAAGATTTTGGACTAGAGCTTGTTAGCCATGGTTATCTCGCCAATTAGAGTTAACCCCAACCCTGATGGATCAAATCAAAGAAGCCCAGAAAGGTCATGAAAGTAGAGGGAATTAGGAAGAAGATTTCCCTCGGCAAAGCACCCGGTTTTACCGAAGATGCTGAAGGAGTGCTGAAATTCAATGACCGTATCTGTGTGCCCAATGTCACGGAACTTAAGGAGTTAATCCTGAAGGAGGCCCATGAGACCCCTTATTCAATCCACCCCGGCGGAACCAAAATGTACCAAGACCTTCGAGAAAGATTTTGGTGGCATGGAATGAAGCGAGAGATTGGTTCATTCGTAGCCAAGTGTGACATCTGCAGCGAGTTAAGGCTGAACATCAGCGACCCGCTGGATTGCTTCAACCTTTGAAAATTCCCGAGTGGAAGTGGGATGAGATTGGAATGGATTTTATTACCGGACTTCCAAGATCCAACCGAGGCCATGATTCAATCTGGGTCATCGTTGATCGACTGACCAAGGTTGCCCATTTTCCTGTCAAACCACTATCGGACTCAGTTAGCAGACCTGTATATTTCCAGAATAGTGAGCCTGCATGGTGTGCCTAAGAAGATTGTATCTGATAGAGGCACGCAATTCACCTCAAGATTCTGGAAATCCCTTCATGAAGCCCTCGGAACCAAGTTAGCTTTAGCACAGCTTATCATCCCCAGACCGATGGCCAACTGAGCGAGTGAACCAGATATTGGAGGACATGCTTCGCGCATGTGTTCTATCCTATGGTTCCAAGTGGGAAGATTGTCTTCCGTTTGCAGAGTTCTCGTACAACAACAGTTATCAGTCTAGTCTGCAAATGGCCCCTTTTGAAGCCCTTTACGGCAAGAAGTGTCGTACACCCCTGAATTGGTCCGATACCGGAGAAGCAAATTGTTCGGACCAGATACCCTCCGTGAAGCTGAAGAGCAAGTTCAGCTTATTCGTGAACGCCTCAAAACTGCCCAATCCCGTCAGAAGAGTTACGCTGACACCAAGCGCCGTGACCTCACCTTCAACGTCGGAGATTATGTTTATCTCCGAGTGACACCCCTAAAGGAATGCAGCGTTTCCATGTCAAAGGAAAATTAGCGCCAAGGTATATTGGACCCTTCAAGGTCATTGCTCGTCGAGGAGAAGTATCCTATCAGCTGGAGTTACCCCAGGAGTTAGGAGATTATCATGATGTCTTCCACATTTCCTTGCTCCGGAAGTGTCTTGAAGTTCCTGACCAGCCTGATGTTTTCAAAACATCGACCACCTCTCCATCGACCTGAACCAAGACCTGACTTATCGTGAGAGACCCCTCAAATTCTCGAAGAAGATGTTCGTGTTACCCGAAGACGTGCGATCAAGTTTTACAAAGTCCAGTGGACTAACCACTCTGAAGAAGAAGCAACTTGGGAACGCGAAGATTATCTTAGAAGCGAATTCCCAGACCTCCTTACCCAAGCCTAGCAAATCTCGGGACGAGATTTATTTTAAGGGGGGAAGGATTGTAACATCCCAAAATTATTATCAGGATTATATTCCAAAAATGAGAGCCAACAAAAACTTTTGTTGTTTATTGTATGTTAATTGCTTCTTGTTACTTGAGTTGTTGTTCTTGCTGTTTGTGTGAGTGTTTGCTCTAGTGAACACTAGTAAGAAAGAAAGAAAACAAAATAAAAATCAAAGCAAGAAAATAAAAGTGACAAGTTGTCACTTAAAAATCTCAAGTGACAAACTCAATTATTTTCAAACCAAAGTCAGTGGAGATGTAATGTAAACACTCCCCATTTTGTTCCTACCACTTTCCCCTCTCAAATATTATTTTTGAACTAGTTTTAAAATTCTAAAATAAAAACAAATTGAAATAAATTAAAATAACATAAACAAAGTACTATGAAAGAAAATGTTGCAAAACATTTTATTTTGCAATGCCAATTTTTGTGGAGCTTCTACATGTTATGGGGAGGCCCCACAATTATTTGCAAATTTTTCTAAAATGTTTAAGTGCCCTAATTAAATCCTAGAAAACCTACTGATATTAAAAAGAAACTGAAAAATAAAGAAAAAGAAGAAGTAGGGGGTTTTCTGCAAAAAGGTCGTCGACTCCAGCCCCGACGACCATCGCCGTGTCGCCACCGCCTTCGTCGCCATTTTCTTCGCCGCCCGGACCCCCCCTGCAGCGCTCGCCGTGCCTCTGCGCTCTCTGCACCGCAGGGAAGAAAAACGGAGCCCTCTCCCGTCGCAGTTACGCCGCTGTTCCCCGACGGCCGCCGCGGAGGACTTGGACGGCGCCGAGCAATTAGGCCCCCCTCTCTGCTCCCCGACACGCACAGCTCCTCTAGACGCTTCTAGAACGTGTCCGGACCCCGTTAAGCACCAAGCCGCCACGAGCCTCTGCACCCTCGCCGCGTAATCGAGGATTTGATCGCCGTAGACGCGCCATGGTCGCCGCCGTGGACCTCGACCACCATGGACCGCCCCGAGCCTATAAAGCCACCCCGAGACCTCACTGAAACTCCACACCCCTCCCTCGATCTCTCCCTCGCTCCAATTTGGTCTGTGCACCGCCAGAGGGCCGTGCACTGCCGCACCCGTCGCCGCCGTCAAGGTCGAGCATCGCCGCAACGCCACACCCTCCCATTCTCTTCTCTCTGGCCTCTACGCTCTTCCTTGTGGACACAGCACTCACCCGAGCCTCTTTTCCCTCTTTTTAGTGCACGGACGCGACCCCGAAGCTCCGCCGGAGTTGCTGCCCGTCGCCGAGGAAGTGCGCGACATCGCCGCCGTCGACAGAAGCTTCCCCAGCAACTGCCACTCGCCCCATCGCCTTCCCCGAGCCTCCGCCGTCGATCTGCTTCATCTCCGCGACCATCCGAGCCCTCTAGGTGAGTTTCCGATCATCACCGTGCCGCCGGCGCGGCGGCGCCGCCCAGAAATGGTCGTCGCCGTTCGCGGGCTCTGAGAGCCGTTGGATCTAGATCCAACGGCAACGTACCGCTTCGCTGTAGATGTTAGACAGACAAGTGGACCCCACCCGTCAGTGTTTTAATCATTTCCTTCGTGCACACTGAGTCACTGACCTGTAGGCCCCACCTGTCAGGTTTCTCAACTTTATCCAGAACAGTTAGATTTTCTAATTCTTTTTCTCTGGAAAAACAGTACTGGCATCAACTTCAAAATTCAATAACTCGAGATCTAGACATCCAAATAAATCAAATCCAATTGCTCTGGAAATTATGAAATTGTTTAACCAACCCAATTGGATTCAACTCATTTAGATAAATATTTAAAAAGTATTATTAAAAATACCACAGAAGGTTTAAAATCTAAACTTGTTTGTTTCTGATACTCTGTTAGTCCAAATAATTCCAAACCAATTTTGTTAGCTTAGTACTGCAATGTATTAGCTTCCCTAATTTTGATAGAATTAATTGTGCAGTAGGATTTGTTTGGTACAAAGTTTAAGTTTAAACACCCTTCTGCACTCAAACATTTAAATATGTTAATTGGTAAACCCAAATGAATTAGGACCAATTTTTTAGGTCACATTTAGTCATGTTTAGTTACCCCTAAAAGGATTTAATTTTTGAAGCAATAGAATTTAAATGGTAGCCAAAACTTGATTATTAAGCTTCTGGATTCAAACAAATGTGTAGGGAGTTTAGTAACTCCAATTGAACCAAATCAAATTGTGTTGTCTTCTACACATCAGTAGCTTCCCATAGAATTTTAGTTTGTATTTTTGTGACCAACAGAACTCAAGTTATTGAATTAAACATGTTCCACAAGTTTCTGCCATAATGTTGAACATAAATAAATGATGTTTAATCAAATATTTTGAAACCAAATTGTATGGTTTGATGTGTGCAGTAGCTATGTGTGATGTTCTTGATTGTTGTGTTGAGATGATTGCTTGTATAGCTTAGTGATTGTTTGCATTGTTTGTTATTAATTAGACGAAAACGTTGACGGATATATCGAGGAAGGAGAGTTTGCTGAAATTGAAGAACAAGAGCAAGATCACTTTGCCAAGCAAGGCAAGCTATTCTCTGAGCTTGCACTACAAACATATGCATCTACTTTCATAACATGTTTTACTCTCAAGGCAAGATTTATAAAACCCATTTCAAAAGTATATGGAAATTATTTTGCCACCTATGTAGAAATATAAGATAGTTATATCAAATTATAGGATGGGAAAAACAATTATGTTTAGTTCAAAACTCCTTTGAAATTACTTGTGAGATTATGAAATACCGAGATGTCGGTGTTGGAATGGAGAAGAGGAAAATGATGATGTTTATGAAAAATGCACAGTGTGTCCTTGTACTTACGTCAACCATCCGATACCCTGTGCGACCACATCCACCACATATGGGAAAAGGCTTAGCCATATAGTTTGCTCATATTAGTACTGGATACCTCATCGACGGAGATGACTCCGTCATGCATGAGGGGATAGTGTGTTGGTCTACCCCTGACCCGGGTCCTCGCTCAAACTCTATGAAAGATAAGGAGGAGGATTGAAGGTTCCACCATAAACCGCCGGACAAAACCTATGAGTCCTCACACTTAGATTCCGAAGGGCTGGGTTAAGTGTGTTGGAAGTGTCATATGGGAAGGATCCTATACTAGCATGAGCAAAGGACAGGCTATGGTCGGCGGCTTACTTCGCATACACCCTGTATGGCGAGACGTGGCGGACACGATGAGTTGCCGGATGGATGTGGGAAAAGCGTGCTACCTCTGCAGAGTGTAAAACTATTCGAATAGCCGAGTCCTCGGATATGGACAGTTGGGAGGCCCTACTTTGACCATGTGCAAGTTTTTGGAAAAGTTTTTAAGTTTAAAAAGAAACTGAATTGGAGATGGTGTTTCACAGCTATACCCACATGGGGTGATATGAGTTGTTGAAATAGATGGACCATGGTGAGCCATGGTCAGAAACAGGAGGAGTTTTGGAGAACAAATGAGATGTTGGTTTCTTTTAAAGATAGTTATAAAACTCTTCTTACCTTTTTCAATAAAGATATAGAGATGTTTAAAATAAATAAAAGTTGTCAACTAAAATAAAACTAGTGCATACTCATGTTGGGGTAGTTTGCGAGTACATTCAAATGTACTCATATTGGTTTCGTCCCTGGCTATTGACCTAGCCAGACTACGAGGAGGAGCACTACGCCGAGCAGGAGTATGGTGACTTCTACGCCAACTAAGGCTCTCCACAAGTCAGCTGCCTGTCGGGTTGCCATCGTTAGAATATGATGTCTACTACGCCGTAGCTTCCGCTGATATTTTGGTTTGGCCCATGAAGGCACCTATGTAAGACTTGGTCTAAATGACCATTTATGTAAGACTTTTATTTCGGCACTGTAATGGATGTAAACTTTGGTATCCAATTCGGATTATGTGCAACGACAGACTGATCACGGGATCGTTGTGTTAAGCATAATCGGGTATTTCGGACAGCTAGTCCGGGGTCCCCACAACATTCTATATATCTGATAAAGATTTCCATATTGGAACTTCTTCAATTCTATATATAGAATTCTACGAGTGTCAATCCGATGCATGTGGAACAAGTACATGAAAATGTACCCGCTCTATTGTTTGGATTGTACTACGCGTACCTCCAACTCGTAGCACATGTTGCATATAATGCAATTCCATCGGTCATGTTTTGCATGAGCTAAACTTTCCTAGTCATGAGATTTGGTGTGCATATATTGTGCCAAATGATCACTTCAGTCCCTTGAACACATTCAAAGGTGATATTTGTGGTCCCAACTAACCATTGTTTGGACTAAAAATCGAATTAAATCAATTCGTATGGACAAATATTGCAGAATTCTCTTCGCATGCCTCAACTATTTAGTGCATGGCTCCGACGATCGAAGTTCAGCAGAATGTCCTATGTGTCCATGCACAATTTTTTTTGGTTCCATCTCTGATCAAAGGATTTTTCTCAATGCACGACCCATGTTGATGAATTGCAATTTACCAACTTCACGTTGGAGTCATGCAGTTTTACACACTGCTACTGACTAACTGCATATCGCAGTACTTCCCCTCTGCAATTGATACGTGAAATCCTCCGAGCATTTCCCATCTGCGTAAGTTCGGAAACGCTTTACGCGTACCGATCTCACCACCGCAGCGTACATCATGGGCCCACATATGAGGGATCTATGTGGGTACAGATTCCGTCGATAACCCAGTACCTTGAACCCTTCATAAGGGATGTATTCATAGCCCAGTACACTGATTGCTTATATTTAAGGAGGATTATTTCCAGCATTAGGAGGAGATTTAAATTACCACATCCAATGCCAGGAAATCAATTGGGACTTTACGTTCCTCCCCATATCCACGTACATAAGAATTTGGACTCTACGTTCGAATTTGCAACACATGCAAATAACCTGCCATATTCATTTACTAATCTCAAAGGTGTTACAAAATCCTTCAATCCGGTAAGAAATGCGCCCAAAGGAGTGGGTACCAATAAAAAACCACTCAACTCCCTGTTTTATAAAAAAAGAGTAGTACGGCCTCTGACCAGGATCCAGCTTTTCGCAAAGCAACAAAGGAAATCGAGGATAAATCCTCTAAATCAGTAAATGTAAGTCGACCTTGCGTCGATGAACACCTAATGGGTAGTATACACCCAGTAAGGAAACCTCCACCACCCAGCTCCAGCTTGCACACACTGGCTGGGACATCGGAACACCCAGACTCACGCGTATTGGGAAATCACGAAGAGTCATCATGGGTGCATGATATTTGCTCCAACCATATCGATTTTGGAGAATTATATAACCAAAGCCTACAACTGTCGATAAACATCTCTTGTATGATTGCAAACAACCTTCATAATGATTCAGATCCAAAGACCATGGCCATGGCAGAGTGTGAACACACTTGCTAGGACTGAACTCATCAAAGGATGCAATCCAAGCAGATTTAGCCTCGCTCTTCCAAATCAATTCCCTATGGGATTATTCAATGTGTTTTCTTCCGCAAACGGAATAAGAAATACAAGGTGGTGAGAAAGCAAGGCTTGTAGCATAAGGTTGGGTTTCCCACAGAGATCCGAGACCTACTCTCCAGACATGAGTGAAACCTCGTTCCGATACATATATCATTGGCAGTACAAAATCATCTATCTGTGCAGTTGATAGGTGTAGTGACAACATATCCATGTGGATCACTAGATTGCGACATGTATGGTTCCCGATGGAATCTCTGTCCAAATCGAAACACAAATGCAACATGTATTGTGTAAAAATCAATAAGTCACTCCAAGTCTTGTTGTTGTCGGTATATTTCGGTACAACCGACATAGTGAGTTCCTTATACGCAAGGATTACTCCTACCATGATGATTACCCATGCGTGTATGTCATAGATAAGGATAACTCCTAAATACAAAAACACATGATCATCTAACAGACGGATTTGAGATGAAGAATTGGATAAACCCAAAGTTGCTTGGGACTACAACTCGAGCACCTTCACTCAAGTATTATGGTACACTAAGATGCCTATATCTAGAAAATTGGAGAAACTTGATATAGACAAGTCATGTCCATCTCCTAGGGATTGTTCGATCTCTAGACGTAGAGAAAGATCCATGGGAAGATGGAGAAGAGATGTTGGCACATAATGTTCCTATCTCAATGCCATTGGACCTACCAACATAATTGGTTAGGGATCAAGAATATCTTTCGATATCTCCAAGGCACCAAATATCTTGACATATTGATCAATTTCGGAGAAATCTGAACTCCAATTTTTTTCCTTTATGAGTTTACTTTTCAGGTTCTCATCAAGGTTTTTAATGAGGTAGTATCAACATGAGATCATATGTCATACTTTATGTTTTCCCCACCGGGGTTTTTAGGAAAGTATACACGACATATTTGTTGTCCTCTAAACTCTATGGATTTCATTCATATTGAGTTAACAGAGACAATAATCATTATATGTTGTATCATTTTCTCCTTACTTTTCCCACTGGTTTAAAGGAGTTTTA
Organism: Poa pratensis; assembly: GCA_947311845.1. Taxonomy (NCBI): domain Eukaryota; kingdom Viridiplantae; phylum Streptophyta; class Magnoliopsida; order Poales; family Poaceae; genus Poa; species Poa pratensis. The sequence continues at coordinate 34,230,940 of CAMZMU010000094.1, forward strand.
ACAACATATCAAATACAATTCTCCTCACATTTTTCCCAAAGGGTTTTTGGGGGAGAACTTCAAACATAAAATGTCATACTTCATGTTTTCCCCACCGGGTTTTTTTAAAGGAAGTATACAAGGCATATTTATTGTTCTCTAAACTCACTATGTGTTTTTCCCTTTTTAAGGTTTTCCCATATGAGTTATCAAAGAGACAATAACCATCATATGTTGCATCATTTTCTCCTTATTTCCCACTGGGTTTAAGGAGTTTTAGCAACATATCATACACACTACTCTCCTCAATTTTTCCCACAGGTTTTTGGAGGAGACTATTTCAAGATGATAGAATCTACAAAGGACATGGTTTTTACAAGGACTTCATCGCAAAGAACACTCTAAAGACAAGCATGGATTAGGGGAGTGTTAGGAAATTAATTAGTTTAATTAATGGGTTAAATCCCTGCCTATGTCGTTCCATTTTGGCAACCGTATCCTTGTAAACCGCCTTTGTACCAGGGTATATATATGACCCACAAGTATAGGAGATCGCAACAGTCTTCGAGGGAAGTAAAACCCAAATTTATTGATTCGACACAAGGGGAGCCAAAGATATTTATAAGCCTTGACAGATGATTTCAGTTCAGCTGCACCTGGAAGTAGACTTGCTCGACACAGTTTATCAGTAGCAACAGTTTTATGACAGTAGCAGTAGTGAAATAATAGCAGCAGTAAAATAAACAGCAGTAATAATTGCAGTAGACAGCAGGATTAAATACTGTAGGCATAGGGATGGATGAACGGCGCTGCATGGATGAGATAATTCATGAAATATCATACATAGGCAATTGCAGATAAATAAAAGAAGGTATCCAAGTAAATATCAATCATAAGAATGTGTTCCGTATTTAGTCGTACGTGCTCGCAATGAGAAACTTGCACAACATCTTTTGTCCTACCAGCCGTTTGCAGCGGGGCCTCAAGGGAAACTACTGGTAATTAAGGTGCTCCTTTTAATAAAGCACCGAGCAAAGCATTAACACTCCGTGAACACATGTGATCTCACGTCGCAACCATCCCCTCCGGTTATCCCAATTTCTGTCACTTTGGGGCCTCGGGTTCCGGACAGTGACGTGTGTATACAACTTATAGATATGATCCAAAACAATAATTATCTCATGATTCAATAACATGTTCATATCTGAGATCATGGCACTCGGGCCCTAAGTGACAAGCATTAAGCATAATAAGTTGCAACAATGACATAAAGTACTACCGATGGATACTAGGCACCAAGCCCTAACAAATCTCACAACTATTACATGAATGATCTCATCCAATCCCTACCATCCCCTCAGCCTACAGCGGGGAAATTACTCACACATGGATGGGGGAGTCATGGATGGTCGACGGAGAGGTGGCGGTGATGATGATGGCGATGATCTCCTCCAATTCCCCGTCCCGGCAAGGTGCCAGAACGGAGTTTCTGATCCCCGGAATAGGGTTTTCGATGGCGCGGAGCTCTGGAAGGTTTCTGGAAAAAGCGTCGATTCCCCCGGAGTTTTTAGGTCAGAGGCTTTAAGTAGTCCGAAGGGGAGCGCTGGGGGCCACACAGGGGGCCACACCACCCCTGGGCGCGGCAAGGGCCCACCCGCGCCCTGGGTGCGTGTGGTGCCCCTGTGCACCCTCCTCGCTTCGTCTTCTGGCTCCGTGGGTCTTCTGGAAAAATAGAATTTCTGGAATTTTCCTGGAATTTTCCTAAAACTTTGACTTTCTGCACAAAAACGAGACACCAAGCAATTCTGCTGAAAACAGCGTTAATCCGTGTTAGTTGCATTCAAATCACACAAATTAGAGGAAAAACAATAGCAAAAGTGTTCGGAAAAGTAGATACGTTTTGGACGTATCAACTCCCCCCAAGCTTAGCTTATTGCTTGTCCTCAAGCAATTCAGTTAACAACTGAGTGCGATAAAAGAAACTTTACAAACACATTTGCTTCATATGATGTATACATGCCTACTATATGATCAATTACTTAGACAATTCATAATAGGAACCATGCAAATAATGACACCTAGTAGTTATGCAAATCATGAAAAGATACCAAAGTACTAAGAACGAATAACATAGCATACATCTATCCACAAGAATTGCAATGTTCGTAAAAAGATATGACAAAGTGGTATCTCGCTTGCCTTTGTTTGAAGGGCAAAACATAAATGCCAAGGCACCTCTGAAGTTCAAGTGAAGACTAGATATAAAAAATCAAAGATAAGAGTATCATAGTTATACCTCAATTAATCGTATCCTGGGACAAGCACATTACACTAAGAACGACATTATGCTCTCGAAGGTGCTCAAAAGAAAGGATGGTGACTCAACATAAAAAATAAAAGATTGGCCCTTCGCAGAGGGAAGCAGAGATTAACACGTGCTAGAGCTTTTATTTTAAAAACAGAGGTAAAAATGTTTTGAGAGGTGTTTGTTAATTGTCAACGAACGGTAGCTGTCGGCCCAGTGAAATCCAGGGTGTGCTGGGCCTGTCCTATACGGCCCTCGACACTTGATGGCGATTTTTGCTAAGGACCAAGCCTACGCTTGGAGAGCCTCGTGAGGCGAATTGCCTCGCGAGGGGATTTGAGGCAGCGGAGGCCTGCGGAGGCCATATCCACTGCTGCCCCCTCTTTAAGGAAATCTCCCCTGGAGGTCAACGCCGAATTCTCTACAGGGCATCCAAGCCCTCGTGGAGATCGCTTCGCTGCAAAGCAACCTCTGCAGAGCGCACATGGCTCTGCAGCGGCCGCAGAGTGACGCCGCCCCTGCGCGCTGTGACGACGACGCCGCAGTTGCCATTTTGGTGATTAAAGGGGTCAATAAAGCTGTGTCACCCGCTCCGGACTACAAGGATTTCCTCTTTGTGATAAGGGACCGGCCGGCGCTACGCTCCAAGGCCAACGTCACCGTGGCACCCCCACGTTTCCTCTGCGGCCCCAGCTGCCGCCTGCATGGACGGTGGGTACTCACTACAGGAGTCAGCTTTACGCTCATGGACCGCGTCCATGGACATCCGGGCTGCGATGCACCGCGCTCCACCTTCTGCGCCACGTGACAGCCCTACCACAGTGCGAGTGCAAGGAGGGAGCACGGGCCTATAAAAGGAGGGCAAGGTGCACCGTAGCAAGGGATCGCATTCTCATTCCAGCATCGCCACTTACGCGCAAGGAAGAAGAAGACCCTTGTTTCCTTCCTTGTATACACCATTGCCAAAAGAGCCTTCGGCAAGCTCATTGTACTGTAACCTCTAAAGCAGTGCAATACAGACAAGCAGGAGTACGGTATTACCTCCACACAGAGGCCGTGAACCTGGGTACGGGCTGGTGTTCATCTCTGTCGTGATGTCCCTCCGCTTGCTCGACGAGCACCCGTCCGTGCAGGTTGAGGTTGTTTGACCAACGTGTTCAGCCCCTTACACGAACTCTCTTCGTGAGCTTGACTATCCCTGTTTCGTGGGAGTCATTCTCCGACAATTGGCGCGCCAGGTAGGGGGCTGAGGCGCGTCTTCAACCTTCATCGACCTCAGCGCCATGGCGGACACTCGCGCAGCTCGCGCCACCCGGCGGCGTCAGGCAGGGCAACCACCGAGCCCGCTGCCAACACCACCAACCCTCGCGGCCGTCCCCGCGCCAGCCGTGCCACGGGCGCAACACCGCTGAACCGCGGGTGGAGCACCCCGAGGACGACGACGGCAACCACGACGACCGCTTCGACGACGACGTCGACCACAGGCACGGCGAGGACGCAGAGTCCTCGCACCCGTCCCAGCGCCACAGCGCCTCCACTCTTGGGCGTCCAGCGCCCAGCCCAAACACCGCGCTGCTCATGGCCGCGAAACTCTTCCGCTACCGTCCCACAGCTGAGGCGCACGACAACTGGCTCGGCCGCCTTCAGCACCTCGTCGACATTGCGGCGGCACCGCGCGCCTCCTGCGGCGTCGCGCTCTCTGGTGCACCACAACTCCGGACGCGCTGGAACCACCGCGCATGGCATGCACCTCCGCCGCCTCCTCCGCCGCCGCCTCCGCCAGGTCCGCCTCCGCCGCGGCGCACAAGGCCGCATCCCACGCGTCGTCGCCGCGCGATTGTCAAATCGTGCAGCGGACACCCCCAGACGCGCGGGTGGAAATGGAGCGCCAGAAGGACCTCCAGAAGCGCATCGTGAGAGGAGATCGGCCACAGGGCGACAGAACCGCCGTCTCTTCAGGGGGGCATCGCCGTACGCCACAGTTGTGCGGCCTTCACCCCAACCTGCGGCGCGTCGTTTGGCCACAGAAGTTCAGGCCTGACCTCCCCAAGGCTACGACGGCACGAACAACCCCATCGAGTTCTTGCAGCTCTACACCACCTCCATCCAAGCTGCGGGGGAGACGACAAGGTCATGGCCAACTGGTTCTCCCACGCTCTCAAGGATTCCGCCTTGTCGTGGCTCCTGAACC